>CAHIKZ030000581.1:402500-440000 GCA_903632075.3 Acanthosepion pharaonis
AACATTCCTTGTGTTGGTCAAACAGTCTCTTTTAAGTTGTTATTTGAGAATTTTACCCGCCAGTAATATATATATATATATATATATATATTACTGGCGGGTAAAATTTTTCAGAATTTATATTTTTTAAAAAAGAAAATTTAAATAATTTTTCTTATATTTATTCAATTTTGTGTTTCCAAACCGAGGTCTTTACCAACTTTTACACATGCTTGATATTATTAAATACGAAATGCGAGTGCACAGTATATCATGCGATTTCGAAATTTAGAAAGCTTAGTTTGAATCAATGATAGATGTCTGTGTTGGATGACTGTGTCACATTAATCCTCCGAATCAGGTGGATATGCTTGATCTAGCTTCCTGTCACCTGGGCCTTTATTTTGACTTGAATCCCGGCTACTGTTTCTCTGAGTCCAATCCGGAATAATCTCTGTGCCAAATCAAAACCGGGATATTAATCTTTTCATTAAGAATTGCAGCTTGGATTCGATGACGTAGTTAATGCTGAAATTATGACAGAATCGTCGATCTGCTATGCCCGTATTCTAAAAAGCAGATTTCAGTCTGAAACCAATGAAAATTCTTTGGGACAATATAGGCATTTTTTTTAACTACCCTCAGCGGGAAAAAGCCCGTATTAAAAGCAAATATAGACGAGGAATAACATTTTTCTGGGAGTGCATTTGATAAGAACTGTAAAATACTTATCAGAGAAGTTGTCATCTAAATGTTGAGATTCGTTTACAGTTAGATTACGGCAAAATAAAGAGAGATAGAGAGAGAATGAGAAAGAGAGAGAGAGAAGTAATGTGAAATAAAAAGAGAAAAACCGATGGAAAAAAAAAGAGAAAGAATACATAGAGGAAGAAAGTGAGAGAAAGAAAAATAGAAAGAGGTAAGAGAAAGCAGAGAGGAAAGAGATAAGGGAGAAGAAGAAAGAGAGAAAAATGAATAGAGGGAAAGAGAGAATGTAAAACAAAGAAAAAGAGTGCGAGAAAGAGTAAGAAAATGAATAGAGAAGAAAAAAGACAGAGATAATGTGTGTGTGTGTGAGAGAGAGAGAGAGAGAGAGAGAGAGAGAGAGAGAAATGGAAGAAAGTGGGAGAAAGAAAAAGAAAAGATGAGAAAGGGAGAAAGAGAAGAAGAGATAAAAGAGGGGTATAAAAGAGAGAGAAAAAGAGAAAAAGGAAGAGAGAAAAATGGAGAAAAGTGAGAGAAATAAAAATGACAGAGCGAAGAAAAAACAAAAAGAATACGAAAAAGGAAGAGAGAAAAAGGGTAAAAAGTGAGAGAAAAAAAAGATGAGAGACGAAAAAAGAAAGTGAGGAAAAGAAAAAGAAAGGAAAGAATGAAAAAATGAAATAAAACAAGACAGAGAGGGAGAGAGAGAGAAAGATGAAAGAGAAAAAGCACAGGTACCAACAAATATTCAATATACGTAAATTTATCAAAACACACACACACACATATATATATATACACTTATATAGATGAACACTTATATATATATGAACACACACACACACATATATATATATATATACACTTATGAACACACACACACACACATATGTATATATATATATATATATATATATATATATATATATATATATATATATAGTAGAGAGAGAGGGGAGAGAGAGAGAGTGCAGCAGAAACACCTCCTGAATATACCTTCCAGAAATACTTCCTACAACATATGATATTAGCTAGATACAAACACCATTGCTACGAATGTTTTACTATTATGTGAGACGTATTTCTGAGAACTATATCTCGGAGGTATTTCTGCAGCATATCATCATATATATATATATATATATATATAAAATGTATCATCCAAATCCCGCATAGACAAAGTAGAAATAGGATATACTTATACACATAAGTCAAATAGAAATGACGCCTTCTAAACCAATTGAAAATCAAAAAGCAGAAAAATAATAATGCGAGAAATATTTTCTATGTATCATTTTCTGGTGAAGCTTTAATAAAAGCGAAACATGTTAGATTTATAAACGTTTCCTCTTTGTTTATCATCCTATTATATATATATATATATATATATATATATATGTGTGTGTGTGTGTGTGTGTGTGTGTGTGTGTGTGTGTGTGTGTGTGTGTGTGTACCATGATGAGTGGACGGAGTGATTGCTGAAGGATACGTCAAGGAAACTCTGGATGCTGAAGGTAACACCAATCAGCTAAGTGACAAATTTTTATATGTATTAATTATTTATATATATATATAAATAATTAATACATATATGATATATATATATATATATATATATGTGTGTGTGTGTGTGTGTGTGTGTGTGTGTGTGTGTGTGTGTGTGTGTATACCATGATGAGTGGACGGAGTGATTGCTGAAGGATACGTCAAGGAAACTCTGGATCCTGAAGGTAACACCAATCAGCTAAGTGACAAATTTTATATATGTATTAATTATTTATATATATATATATATATAAATAATTAATACATATATATATATATATATATATATATATATATGTGTGTGTGTGTGTGTGTGTGTGTGTGTGTGTATGTATGTGTGTATTTTGTTTGTGTGTATGTGTGTGTATAATAAAGAGAATAATTTATACAAAGAATTAATGTGATTAATAGCGAAATCACTTCGCTAACAAGACTTAATGAGACATTAACTTACTGTCAATTGTTTGAATAATAACATCCTTATATTCGAGTAGTTGTCAGATGGGAGACACATGCCAAGTACTTTCGACAATTTCAAATTGTCATCTTAAGTGTGCAATTTTTTGCTGTACACAGACAAACACTACGACAAAATGTGTGTAGACCGATTTTTTTTTTTTTTAATTATACTATTTATTGACAATAGAATATGTTTTGGAGCTCGCGTTGCCGCGACTCTAGGGTTCTTCTTCAAATCGATGAAATGAGAATTTTGTTTGAATTTTGATTGTAAGTTAATGTCTCATTAAGTCCTTTTAGCGAAGTGACTTCGCCATTAATCATATTAACATTCCTATTCAATTTTTGTTTAAATTGTTTCTTTATGATATAAAATATAAGCTGCATACTTTGGAGTTTACGTCAAGGACCATCTCCCGCTGGCTAGAGAGTTGACTCTTGAATCTCCAGACCATTCGTATAAGTGTCTCCGGCTATCTCTTTTCAATGCTGTAAGCTACCTCTTCTTTCTTTATCGCTCTCCATCCTCCCAAGACTGTGGTGTAATCGAATGCATTTCTGACAGAAATGACAAGGCTCTCTCTCTCTCTCTCTCTCTCTCTCTCTCTCTCTCTCTCTCTCTCTCTCTCTCTCCCCATCCATTTGCTCACATATTCGAGTTTGGTGATTTTAACGCCCATCATATCAAGAGGCTTAAAAACGCTACTACTGACCTTGCAGGCATTCAAACCCTTAATTTTTCAAATTCTCAATCCCTTACCCAGATAGCTGACTTCCCCACACGTTTTCCCTGCAACCAGGCCGGTAAGGCTTCTCTTCTCGATATATGTTTTACCTCCAACCCCGAATTCCTGTAGCGCCACGCAGCTCTGCCCTCTTGGCAACTCTGATCATGTTGTTGTGTTTGTTAGCATCTCCTTCAACTCCACCCACCTGCAATGAAGCTCATGCCACTAAAACCTCGTTGTGTTATCAACGAGCAGACTGGGACTCGTTCCGGGATTTCCTTCGTGATGTCACCTGGGATGTTGTCTTTACGCTCTCCGTTCAAAAATGTGCTTCCGTGGAGTTAAAGCTGGAATCGAGTCTTTCATCCAATCAAGGAAATATAAGGTCAAATCGCGCTCCTCCTCTTGGTTCACTGCTGTTTTCTCAGCTGCCATTGTCCATAGGAATCACTTCCTTCACCTATACCGTAGCGACATGACTGAATGCATTAGACGTCTCTTTGTCTCTGCCCGTAACGAGCGTAAGCGTGTCCCCAATGAAGCAAAATCACTATTTGCTGCTCAAATGAAAAAACTTATTGCATCTCGCAAATTCTGCTCCAAGGATTATTGGCGTTTCTGCAAGAGCGTACTTAACAATAGCTAACCCTCTATACCTCCTTTGTTCAACCAGTTTGAGGTTCTGACCTCTTCTGCCGACAAGGCTGAATGCTTTGCTCGGAAATTCTCATTCAATTCAACGCTCGGCTCTGCCGGTGTACCCACACCCGATTTCCCCCTTAGAACTGAGGCTCTATTGAGCGATTTGCACATAATCCCGTTATCGATATTGGGCATTATCTCTAATTTAGACCCCCACAAGTCTAGTGGTGGAGACGGGATACCTGCCATTCTTCTGAAGAAACGTGCGCCTGTACTGGTCCCTGCCCGCTACAAGATATATAACTACTGCCTCAATGAATCTTGTTTTCCAGACTGTTGGAAGTCCTCATCCGTTGTTCCTGTCTTTAAGAACTCTGGAGGCCATTCTGACCCTTCTAATTACTGTCCTATCCGTCTCCTACGTGTCTTCGGCAAAGTCTTCGAAGCTTTAATCAACGCCAAGGTCTGCTCTCCGACAAGCAATATGGTTTCCGCTTTGCCCGTTCTACAGCTGATGTGCTTACAGCCATAACTGAAATTGGTTACCAATCTCTTCATAATAACGAAGAAGCTCGTGCCGTGGCTCTAGATATCTCCAAGGCGTTTGATAGGGTTTAGCATGCCGGCCTTTTTCGCAAGCTTCAGGGTTATGGAATTTCAGGTCGATTGTTTGACTTAATACAATCATTCCTGTCAAACCGTGCATTGAAAGTCGTTCTCAACAGATTCTCCTCCAGCTCCTATCCCCCGGACGCAAATGTTCGCCAAGGCTCTATCCTAGGCCCTACTCTGTTCCTTATCTTCATTAACGATCTTCCTGGCGTTATAGTTTCCTAAGTAGGCATCTGTGCGGACGACACTACTATTTACTCCTGCCTCAAGAACAAATCTAGTGTCGCTGACAAAACTAACCTCGCCGTTTGTCTCGAAATTGACCTCCAATCGGTTGTGAACTGGGCCAGGAATTAGCTGGTTAACTTTAATGCCTCAAAAACAAAACTGCCCTCTATTACTCACTACAGAGAACCATTCTCTGCCCTCCATTAGAGTGTATGACGCTCAACTCCGAGAGAGCACCTCTTTGTGACTGCTCGGTCTCACATTGACTGCTGACTTGAGATGGAAGTCAATAGCTTCTTCCACAACAAGGAAAGTTGGCTCCCTGGGCCGTGCCAGGAAATTTTTCTCAGCGGAGTCTTTCCTTCAAATCTACAACCATTCGCCATTGCATGGAGTATTGCTGTCATATATGGTCTCGAGCCCCTTCTGTTTGTCTCAAGATTATGATAAAATCCTCTGGTTTTTTTTTACAAATACTTTCATGGTAACTGCTTGCATGTGCTGCTTTCGCTGGTTCCCAGACTTAATGGATTTAAGCGTTCCACTAGGCTGGCATCTTCCTGTCACCATTTCACTGTCGAAACTGTTATATGTAGCAGTCTCTTCTACTCCAATACCTTCATGTCTCGCACTTCTCGCCTGTGGAAATCCCTCCCCTCTTCCTATTTCCCTGATAGCTATAATCGTCAACTATTCAAATGTAATGTCAATCGACGTCTCCAGATTCCTTCTCTTCATCCTTTCCAATATCACTCCTCTTTGTTTTCGCTCCAACTCTCTGTAACCCCTTGCGTTCTAGTGGACTCCCGCCTTGCTTGGGGTTAAACGCTTAATATATATATATATATATATATATATATATATGTATATATATATATGAACGGTAGTACTCTTTTGAAAAAAAAACTCAACTTGCGGTAGACAAATCTGTACCCGAGGAAAAATAGGAAATAAAAAAAGAAAGAACCAAGAACATTAACACAATACGAAACCAATCGCCAAGTGTTTAAGCTCCAAGTCCAAAGAAAAAAAGCTGTACGTGAAACCTAGGGAGGTGAAACCTGCTTCTTTTTTTTTTACACAACCACCACCACCACACCTAACGCTCTTTTTGTCTTTCCGTTGCACACGTTGTTATTATTATTATTATTATTATTATTAGTAGTAGTAGTAGTAGTAGTAGTAGTAGTTGCAGGGATATTTTTACTGATTTCTTGCTATCAAATATCGTAAAAACACATTCCTTTTATGACATGATGTTTACCTTTATCTTACTTTCTATGGCCGTCATATTGGCAGATATGTTATCTTTTCAACATCAAAACATTGCATTTTTTTCTGTATAAGTTGCAACGTTTTTATTACGGTAAATATCTATCCTTTCATGTGTGGCCGCATATACAGCCTTGACCAAAATTATGGAGCACCAATGAAAAATCGAAATTATGATTCAAACTTATATATTTAAAGGTTAAGAATAGTGGAGTAAACATTAATAACAACAATCAATATTTGGTATTACCTCCTTTTGCCTTTATAACAGCTTTTATTCGTTCTTGCACATTTTTGACTAAGTTGTTGCAGGTGGTAGGATCTATTTTCTGCCAATCTTCATGAAGTTTGGCCTCTAATTCTTTTTTTGATGAACAATTTCTGCATTCTCACTCTTTTCCCTAAATGGGACCACAAAGTTTCAATGGGATTTAGGTCTGGGGATTGAGTGGGGCCACTTCATCACTGTAATCCCTTTTTTCTCAAACCAACTGATTGAAACTTTTGACGTATGCCATGGGGCATGGTCTTGTTGGAAGATTACATCACTTGGAATGTTATTATTAAATATTTTAGTCAAAGAGGTTCGGTAAACCTGGTCCAGCATGTTAGTATAAATTGTGGAGTTCATTCTGGCATAACATGTGTACAACATTCCAGTGCCTGAAGAAGCCATGCAGCCCCAAACGATTACACTTCCTCCTCCAAATTTTACAGTTGGAACCACACAATCAGGATGAAATGCCTCTCCTTCCCTACGGCGAACATAAACCTCTCCAGGGGTCCCAAAAATCTGATGAAAAAAAAGAATTTGTTACAATTTTTGAATAAATGTTATGGATGTGTATTCATATAAAAATTTCAATTATTACATCCAAAGTTTAGGAAATAGAAGCTGTTAACTTACCTCAAAGTTACTTTCGTCAGACCAAACAATTTTGCCCCAATCATCAGGTGTCCAATTTTCATGGTTTTTTGCAAATTCCAGTCGTTTTTTCTTGTTGGCCTGAGACAAGTATGGCTTCTTCCTGGCTTTGTATCCTTTTAATCCCACTTCTAATAACCTTCTTCTCACTGTTCGAGCTGTTATGTTTTTGTTTGCATCCTCCCTAAATTCAGCAGCAATCTCTGAAGAACTATTCCTCCTATCTGCAATGGATGCTCTTTTCAAAGATCTGTCTTCCCTGGCGGTTGTAGACTTTTTACGGCCTTGTCCTTTTCTGTTTTTGAAAGACTTTGTTTCCTTGTACCTTTTAATCGTTGTTTGAATCCCCTTCCTTGAACATTCCATCTTCCTGGCAATTTCTACCTGAGAATATCCTTCACCAGATAAACCAACAATTTGTGCCCTTTTAATCTCTGAAAGCTGCTTCTTTGGAGGCATTTTCAATTAAATATACACTGGTAGGAATCAAATATTACCCAAAAATTACGAAACAACCTTTAGTATGACAATAAATCATTTTGAATATTGGAATGAATTTAGTACGAAACTCAGCTAAAGCTCTTGAGAGAGGCTTTAAAGCAAAAGAAAAAATTCTAAAATCTACTGTTAAATATTTTAATTTTCTCTCAATTGTTCACTATACGATTCTTAACCTTGAAATACGTAGGTTTAAACTATTATCTCAAATTTTTATAGGTGCTCCATAATTTTGGCCATCCCTGTATATGTATGGTATGCGAAAACTGGTATATAAACTTTATATGTATGTGAAAAGTATATATATATATATATATATATATATATATATATATATATATATATATAAAAGTGAACATAGAAGTCAACACTTAGAGGCGACAGTCTGTTTCATGCTATATGCAATCGTCAGGCCACGTGTACTGTTACTTTTCTCGGCTATTTATATATATACGGGTCAGTGGTGCATTGTGGGTAGTCTATTATGGTTGTTTATTCATTTATTTGGGTTAAATTATTTTGCTTGTTTTTAATTATTTTATTTTTTGTTTCTTATCTTATTTATTTATTTTTAAAATCGGTGTATTTTTATTAACGTAGTAAAAATTTGTTTATATCACTTATTTACTAGTTTTGTTTTGGTTTGAGAATTTAATTAAAGCTATTTGTTCGGTTCTGGGGTTGGTTGGGGTTTATTCTAACTATTATTTTGGCGGGAACAGTTTTTAATTTTATTTATTTGGATTGATTATCTTTATTTGTTTCTAACAGTAACTTCATCGGCATTGGTTTGTTTATTTATTTATTTGGATGAATTTAAGTCAATTTATTTGACTTATTCATTTGTATATTTTCTCTTTTCGGTTTTCGATTTTTAAGTAACGTAGTATATATATATATATTGTCGTTATACAACAGATATAGCTATTTTTTTCGTCCGATTTTTTGGTTTGATTTTTTAGTCTAACTAATATTTTGGTTATAATGGTTTGCTAATTTGTTTATTATTTACTTTATTTATTTCGGTTCGTTGTTTTTTGTTTTTTTGTTGTTATTATTATTATTATTATTCTATTTCGTCTATTCTAACAGGTGTGATTTGGTAATTTGTTTGGGTTAATTAATTTTGCTTAATTTATTGTTATTTTGTTTATTATTTGTTATTTATTTTATTTTATTTTTTCCGTTTTCGAGTTTTAAGTAACGCAGTAAAAATTTGTTTTCATGTCTGCATTTTGAGATGAGCTCGGATCTTTTATTTAATAATTTATTTTGGTCTGGGAAAGTAATGATAGCTATTTTTTCCTCCAAGCAAAGTTTGCAAGTCTTTGATTGGTTGTTGTAGGCTGATGATCTTTTCATTATTTTCCGAGATATTTTTGGTGTGATGCGCGTTTTGTTTTTAATCTCCCAGATATACTTAGAAAGCATTGTGCTGTTCACATATTTATTATTTGTGAAAGATGTTTTGTGTGTATAATTTCTTTGCTTCCAGGATCCTTCAGTTATTCCTATGTATACTTTTTCTTCATTATCTGATAATTTTATCGTGGCTTGGTATATTACGTTGTTTTTGTAAACAATTTCCGTTTAAGGGACACTCGTTCTTTATTCTGCAGTTGCACATGGGTTTAATTTGCTTTTTTATTATTTGTGCCATGTTCTCGGTGCAGCTGTATCTGATTTTTACTGAGGTTTTGTTGAATATTTTGTGTAGGGTGTTTGATTTCGGGAAGTGTTTGTGTAAGAGTTTGAAGAATATTTTTCCTACGTTTGTTTTTACGTTTTTGCTGTACGGTGGGTTGAACCATATGATATTTCTTTTCATGTTGGCCTTTTTTGTGTTGCTGTGTTTTTTTTATATATATATATATATATATATATATATATATATATATATATATATATATATATGGTAATACTCGTTTGGAAAACCTCGGATAGATCAACTTGTAATAGAACAAATCGGTACCGGAGTAAAAATGGGAAATAAAAAAGAAAGTATGAAGAACATTAACACAATACGAAACCAATCGTCAAGTGCTTAAGCTCCAAGTCCAAAGAAAAAAACAAAACGAATAAAAAGACATCGACGTAGAGTGCTCAATATACACTAAGTAGAGCAATAAACTAGAATAATCCTAAGGAACCAGGAAAACCTACCTAGGTCTCACCTAAACGGATCTTCAGGGTAATGCCGGCTATATATATATATAAATATATATATATATATATATATATAATTATTTTTTATAAAAAAATTATAACATAAGTATGTTATAAAATCACTACAAAAATAGCCATTTTGTTTCAACACACTCTGTGTCTTATCAAGTGATGATGTTGAAAATAAAATAAATGGTTTTAAAAGTTTCAGATTAATTAACGATCCTACATTAGGGGGAAACATTGTTACAAAAGCTAGAATGACCAATCAAAAACGAAGTATAGAAAGATTCAAAAGCTTGACAACGAAATCATGTTATAATAGCTATTCAGATCTTTAAAATACGTGTAATATTAAAAATAATTTATACTAACCAATAATTATAAAATTATATGATAAAATTTAATATTAATATTAAAAACTGGCAATTTTAAAATCCAAATTTAATCACTATTAAGTTTAAAAACTACTAAATTATTGAGAAAAGAAAAAATATATATGTTTATTCAATTCATTTCTTCACTGAAATTACGTTCGACAAGACGCTACAATATATCCGGTTATTTGACAATACATGTATATATATTTTTTTCTTTTCCCTTTCTTTTCCTTTTTTATTTTAAAGTGTGTGAATGTGGTCTTAAACTCACGCGCAAAGCAACAAAAACACAATCAGATTATAATACATAAGCACCCAGACATAATTAGATACACACACACACACACACACACACACATGGCTATTTTTGTAGTGATTTTATAACATACTTATGTTATAATTTTTTTATAAAAAATAATTATATCTGCTCTACTTTGTATTGAGCACTCTTTTAAGAATAGTAATTGTTGATTATTGGAATTCATTCCGTATATACCAATCATATACTTGGTATATATATATATATATATATATATATATATATATATATATATATATATATTGAATGTCTTTGGCTAGATGCGAAAGTGTCCCGTCAGTATTCTCATGATTTAGTGGCCAACTATTCTTGCTTGATAAAATTTCTGAACTTGGAATTGTTTTCGCCACCAGCATGAAAGAAAGCGGACTAACACTCGCTGTCACGTATGTTGGGGCATTTATTATGACATGGCAATAAATCCGGATAATCCTATTTTCTTCGATTTCTTTTTAGAATAGACAATGGGACTTATACTAAGTTAAAACTTAAAACTTAATGTTGCGAAAGCGTAAATGATAGTCAGCCAGGACTCTTTGCGAATTACCTCTGTTTTTGTTGTTGTATGTGTTATATGTAATGGGAGTAGGTAGGCTTTCCTACCGCCCGGTCCACACTCCTCCCCCTTCTCTTGGACATGAGTAGAGGCTTACGCCTTGTTTCTTGTTTAGGAAGGGGTTTCCGGTACTCTCTCTCTCTCTCTCTCTCTCTCTCTCTGGCCTCTGTATTAGTGCTGCTCTGTTTCTCCCGTGATGTGTGCAGTCTGTGGCATTGCCTCTTCATTCTGAGGGTACACGGTTGACAGTTCACTGGTTGCTGTTTCCGACTGGTAGTTAGGAGCCCTAACTCTTGCGTAGCGTCTTGAGCGGCCGCTCTGATCAACATTTGTATAATACCGGGGTGTTTGTAGTGCCATGTCGAGCATGGAAAAGTGTCCCTGAAGTCACCTCCGGTGGGCAACCCTGAGGCCACATTATGATGCAGGTTGTGCCAACTCCTCTCTGCCCACGTCACGGTCGTAACTGTCTGCTTCTTTTACTTCGGGCCTTTTCATCTTCCAACGAAAATTCAACATGACTTACAAAGACCGAAAAAGTAACCCTAAACCAGCCACTCAAAAATCACCTAAACCCCACAACATTTCGTTCTCCTACATCCGTGGCATTAGAACAAAATTCTGCAGTATGGAATCTTTCCTCACTGCAAATTGCCCGGATATACTGGCTCACTGTGAGACTAAACTTGTCTCGTCTATACCCTCCTATGATCTCTCAATCCCAGGCTACCTTCCTCTCCTCAGAAAAGACTCTCTAACACACATGCACGGCCTTGGTGTCTACATTAATGATCATCTCCCTCTGGCCAGAAAGTTGTCTCTCGAATCGCCAGACCAGTCGTACATGTGTCTCCGACTATCTCTTCTCAATGCGGT
This sequence comes from Acanthosepion pharaonis, assembly GCA_903632075.3. Classification (NCBI taxonomy): domain Eukaryota; kingdom Metazoa; phylum Mollusca; class Cephalopoda; order Sepiida; family Sepiidae; genus Acanthosepion; species Acanthosepion pharaonis. The sequence goes on from CAHIKZ030000581.1 coordinate 414,391, forward strand.
AAGCTATCTCTTCTTCCTTTACCGCTCTCCATCCTCTCAAGACTGTGAGATACTTGATAGCATTTCTGACAGCATAGACAAGGCTCTCTCCCTCCACCCGTTGGCCCACATATTTGTGTTTGGCGACTTTAACGCCCATCATACCAAAGCATTTGATAGGGTTTGGCATGCCTGCCTTCTTCGCAAGCTCCAGGGTTATGGCATTACGTGTCGATTGTTTGACCTAATACAATCATTCCTGTCAAACCGTGAAATGAATGTCGTTATCAACGGATTCTCCTCCAGTTCCTATCCCACGAACGCAGGTGTTTCTCAAGGCTCCATCCTAAGCCCCAATCCAACATAAATTCTCAAGTTGGCATCTACGCAGATGTCACCACAATTTATTCCTGCCTCAAAAACAAATCTAGTGTCACTGACAAAACTAAACTGGCCGTGCGTCTCGAAAAGGACCTCCAATCGGTTGTGAACTGGGGCAGGAATTGGCTGGTCAACTCTAATGCTTCAAAAACAAAACTGCTCTCTATTAATCACCACAGATATCCTTCCCTGCCCTCTATTAGAATGTCTGACGCTCAACTGCTCGAGAGCAACTCTCTGCGGCTGCTCGGTCTCACGTTGACTGCTGACCTGAGATGGAACAAATACATTGAGTCAATTGCTTCGTTCACAGCAAGGAAAGTTGACTCCCTGTAACGCGACAGGAAATTTTTCTCCCCGGCGTCGATCCACCAGATCTACAAATCAACAATTCGCCCTTGCATGGAGTATTGCTGCCATATATGGTCTGGAGCCCCTTCTGTTTGCCTTGGGGTTCTTGATAGGCTCCAGAGGCGGATATGCAATATAATTGGCCCTGATCTGGCATCTCGTCTACAGTCACTCTCTCACAGACGCGCCGTCGCTTCTCTCTGTCTGTTTTACAAATACTTTCATAGCAATTGCTTCGAGGAGCTGCATTCGCTGGTTCCCAGGCTTCATGAGTTCAAACGCCCTACGAGGCTGGCATCCCGCTCTCACTCTTTCACTGTCGAAACTACTAAATGTAGCCGTCTCTTCTACTCCAATAGCTTCATGTCTCGCAACTCCCGCCTGTGGAACTCCCTTCCCTATTCCAGTTTCCCTGGGAGCTATAATCTCCAGCTATTCAAATGTAATGTCAATCGACATATCCAGTTGCCTTGATCTATCCACTACCCTCATCCTTTCTTCTATCACTCCTATCTGATCTTGCTCTAAATTTTCTGTAACCCCTTGCGTCCTAGTGGCTTGCCGCCTTGCTTGGGGTGATACACATATATATATATATATATATATATATATATATATATATATATATATATATATATATATATATATATATATATATATATATATATGGTGGCTGTAGAAATTGATGAAAGAAAAAAATCTTTTCTTTTAAATAACTTTTGTTTTCCCAAAAACTTTCAATCTCATGTGAGACCATCTTCAGGGCTTGCATATCTATGGATGTGTTATGCGTTAACACTGTAAATTAAAAATATTTTCAATTAACCATAGCCACGAAGAAATTAATTTGTTGATTTGAAAGGATTAAAAGTAAAAAGTAAAATACACCTAAATTATTTAACCAAACAATCTTGAATATATATATATATATATATATATATATATATATATAGAGAGAGAGAGAGAGAGAGAGAGAGAGAAAATATGAGTTGGGATCAAATTAATGGGTCGGAATTTCAGTTGTTTTGTGCTTTTTTTTATCTCAACAATAGATGGAGAAGCTGATAACCATTCGAGAAAAGGTCTCTGTAGTAGATTTATGTCAACTAATATATATATATATATATATATATATATATATATATATATACATACACACATACTTTATTATAGGATACATTCACGTTTCGATGCATATCAGCGCATCTCATCAGGAGGTGGTAAATGATGGTTATTGCAATTTTAAAATTTATTTACAAACAATTCCCTTTCCCAAGGAAAAAGAAAATGAGAAAAGACAGACCTAAGACAGTCTCATCTAAAAAGAAAGAAAAGCACAAGAGCAAATGTAGTCGAAAAGAAAGACAAGAAACAATTTCTATATATATATATATATATATATATACACACACACACACACACACAATTTCTTCAAAATATATAGGCAGCATGTTTGGTTAAATAATTTTAGACATGTGTCTATTTTAGTTTAAATCCTTTCAAGTCTCCGAATTGATTTCTTGGAAGCTCTAGAAAATTGATTAAAGAAAATACGAAAATTTTCTTTCAAATAACTTTTGTTTTCCCAAGAACTTTCAATCTCATCTGAGACCATCTTCAGAGCTTGCATATCTATGGATGTGTTATACGTTAATACTGTAAATTAAAAATAGTTCTTATTTCTATGCAAAGAATTTAACTTATGTGACTTTTTAAAAAGATTTTTTAATTGTAGTATTTTAATTTTGTATTTTTTATGTACACTTTGCTGCTACAAACATTTAAGAATTGTGTCGCTACACACTATTTTTAGCTGCAATTCTCTTATATGAGGAGAATCCGGAATTTTAAATCTTTGCTTATTATCATCTTGATGAAGCACTGATCTATTTTCGACTAATATCTGTGTAAACTGTGAATTTGGACATGAGTTACCCTTTAATTGTTCTGAGACTGAATGATCATTCAAATGAAGCCTAAGTCTTCTCGTCATCGTCGTTATTGTAAAAATTATTTAACCAATCGAGCATCATGCTGAACTAAAATATGTTGCCTAAATATACAAACACACACACACACACACACACACACAAACATACATACATATATATATATATATATATATATATATATATATATATATATATATATATAGTGTAACCCGAATATAAGAGAGTTGTCAGGACCGGAGATGAAGTCTCATATCCGGGTTTCTCTTATATCCGGGTTTGGTCTATTTTGTTTAGGTAAGTATGGCTCCAATTTGGGACCAGAGAAAATCTCTCTTATATCCGGGTTTCTCTTATATCCGGGTCTCTTATATCCAGGTTATATATATATATATATATATATATATATATATATATATATATATAATCAAAATGCATAAAATCTGATATTTGCATTTGATTCACTTGTTCGTTTTTAAGAAAATATGTACAATTTATAAATTTTATAAATCCACGTAGATTTATTTTTTATTCCGATACAATAAAATACGACATGGAAAATGGCTTGTTATTTTTTTTTTTTTTGTCTATTTTTTTTTTTTTGTTAGTTTGTTTTTGTTTTTTTTGTTTTTTTGTTTTATTTAAAAATGAATGTAAGCAGAAAAATGTTAATTTAAACTAAAGATTCGCATTGGGGAAAAGTCCAGGGTAGCCGTAAAATCCCTGGGCAAAATTTATCATCTTTCTCTCTGTATATTAATCTCTGTTCTCATCTCGGAATTAGATTCGACCAAAAATAAATATTGCTGTTTCAATTGCAAAGATAAATTGCACACTCAATAAGATCCTTTTTATCTCTGTTTTGCAAGTGGAAATGTTTGCCGGCAGTTTCTTGCGTATTCCATATTAGGCTACAGATTTCCTGGTATTTATAATTCTAGAACGAAGAATAATCTCTCTCAGATCTTTTTACGAGAAGATTCTTGAAGAAATTTAGAACATGACATCAGTTAATAATAATATTAAATTAAATTTAAATCTTAAGAGTCTGTCTATATTTCTGAGATGAGGTATTATGTACAGTATTTACATTAGTCGGACTATTGTCCTCATCTTTGTCGGCATATTTGTCACAACGGCCTTCTTCAGGTGGTTGAAATTTCGAACTGAATCCTTTATTTCGACTGTTCTAGTTCCACGTGCCATGTTTGATGGATGTCAGTTAATTTCTAATGCCTTAACCGGGTATTGAACTCACACTGGTCTGTCCCTGGATCTAACCAACGCCTTTATCCACTGTGCCATGTGTCCTTGAGGACATCTGGGTATGAATTTCTGGGTATTATAAACCTAATGTTTTCAGCAACCACTTTTTTACCAGTATATATATATATATATATATATATATATATATATATATATATATATATATATATATATATATATATATATATATAAGTGAACATAGAATCAACATAGAGGCGACAGTCGGTTTGACGATTGCATATCGTCGTGGAAACAGACTTGCATAAGTGTTGACTTCTATGTTCACTTTTATATTTACACACGCTCTATCTCTGATATTGATCACTTTACCCCATAAATATAGCACACCTTAAGACTATATTTCTTTATATATATATATATATATATATATATAAAGACATTTTTTGTTTAATATTCTTTTTATAGATACAAATATTTGAGTAAATGCTCAGTTTTATTATGAACAGTATTAAACAACATTTACCGGCCTGAATGTCCGAGAAATTTTCATAGAAAATATTCGTCCTCCGACAGGGTTCGAACCTGTATCCTGTACGGAACCGTCGTATAGCTTTTGTCTTTCTAGCTGAATAACTTAAAGTGTTTTTCAGCGATTCGACCGAATCTGTAAAAAGGCACGTCATGCTATATGACGGTTCCATATAGGATACAGACGTCCGAATGTTTCAAGAAAAGATCGAAACTGGACGGACTGTCATCAGTCAGAGATCCTACCCCTAAGCCATCGGCGCACAGCAGAGAGAACGTGAAATTTTAGCGTTTTTTTTCAATACGAAATACACCAATGGCTAAGAGAACTCAATTTGTGGCAGCTTCAGCAGCCACTCTTTTTATTAAATTTACCCTTTGCTCTAGAGAGCTCTATCGATGAGTTGCCTAGAGAATATATATAGTCATCCACAGACAGACTGTTTTCGCTGTATCACAGCTCTTCAGTGTGGTTAGACGTCCGATTGCTTTAAGCTGGGATCGAAACTCGACCGATTTGGCAACAGTCAGGGATCTTAAACAATCGGCGCACGGCAGAGAGAACGTGAAATTTTAGCTTTTTTTTTCTATACGAAATACGCCAGTGGCTAAGAGAACTCAATTCGTACTTGAAGTGTAATGCATATATATATATATATATATATATATATATATATATGCCTTTTAAATTTATCTGTTTTTGAATACAATCTTACATTTAATGGTCTTCCGTCAATTAATCACAGGTTATTCTAGTTTTTTTTTTTTTGTTTTTTTTTGTTGTTTTTTACTCGCTATCACCCCAAGTAAGGCATTACAGCCACTAGGTGAATTAGGAACAGAAACATTAGTAATGAAGAGAAAGAGCAGTCAGGAGGACAGTAGATAGCGATTGACATTGCATTGAAATTTTTGCTGATTAAAGTTGGTCGGAAATCATGCAACGGTGGGGGAGTTCCACAAGCGAGAAGTGCGGGATAAAAAACTGATAGCATAGAACTTATGGCCACATCCGGCTAACCAGTCTAATATTGCGCTTAAATTTAAAAAAAAGTCTAGGTACCATAGCGAAGCGCTCATCCGAAAAATTACCATGAAAGTGTTAATAAAAAAGGGCATAGAGAGGCAACCTTACGGCGGTGGGCAAGTGACTGAATCCGAGCCGCCAGATGAGGACCAATAATATTGCTGATTCTTCTTTAGATCTTATCAAGGAGCTCCAGGCAAATAACAGGGGTACATGACGATATGTGGCAGCAATATTCTAAGCATCTAAACAATTTCTGAAAACGTTTTCATTTTTTTTTTAATTGAAAATCTTTCTTTCCATTTCCTTTATTCAGTCATTTTCTCTTTTTTTTTTCCCTTCATTCTGTACTTGTTTAATTTATTTCCTATTTCTTTCGCTTTCTCTTTTATTTGTTTCATTCTTCCGTTTCTTCCTTTCTAAGCTTATTTCATCCATTCTTTTTTCTTTTTTTTTTTTCATTTATACTCTTCTTTTTCATTCTCTCCTTTCTTTCATTTCCTCCTGCGTTTCATTCTGAATTTCTTTTTTTATTCTCTCGTTCTTTTAATCGCTCATTCTTTCATTATTTTCTTTCTCATTTCATTCTCTCAATCTTTCTTCTTCTCTCTTCTTTCCTTCTACCCTTCGCTTGCTTTGAAAATCAGCATTCAAAGTCAAGGTTCTAACCCTGATCCCAATAACTGTTTTTACTGAATTATAAATATTCAACTATCTCAGCCACTGAGCAGATCCTAGATATTTTCTAAGGTTAGTTTCTTTTTTATGGAATACTTTTACAATCGCAAGACACTTAGTGCGGGTAAAACTCAGACAATTCTCCGAAAGTAGGAAGTTTATATTTGTTCATCTTCTAATGACTTTTACTTCGGTTCATTTGTTGTTGAACTTCTGCAAATAATTTACCCAAATGTTCAGCTCTCAGACAGATACCCTAAAATATTCATAACGATTACAAAACCTCGTATAATATATTCATTCATATAGTGAAAGTCGGCTAATTTGGTCAAATTGAAATTCATAAGCAGACATTTTATTTTTGGAGAAGCAAAGTTTGAAACGATTATTTTACCATTGGCTTTTCTACGTTTCTCTTTTACCGCCTAAAATGCTCCAAGAAATTCTTTCGAAATTACTTCACTAGAGATAAAACACTTTCAAGTCTTTTATTATCAATAAATAGTTAACTCTTAGGGTGTGTCTGTCTTGGATAAATCTCGATGAGGAAAACAATATCAAAAAGCTAAATCAAATGGAAAATGTTTTCCCGATGCAACCGTTTTGCTATATGAGGATGTGGCCGGGTATGTGTTCATGCGTCTGTCATTTTTTATAAAGTTCATTCAAGATTAAGGGTTACTGTGAAAATGGTTATGATAAGAGGGCGTGTGGGGTACAAATGAACGGCAGGAAAGGGAGATTATATGTATAAGATAGATAGATAATATTTGACCTTTGACTTGAACCGGTAAAGATTGAAGTGTTCAGGGAAGCATTACACAAAAATAGCAGTTCTTGGAAAAATAATCTGCGTGGAATTTTCACCTTAAATTTGGAATAAGGTAAAATGAAGTGGGAGTAGCACAATCTGTTCTTGCTGTAAAAGTCTGAACTGGCAGAATTAAGAACGGATAACTCATCTGAACATTTGTCATGGAAATAGCGATAGAGTAGTGAGAAGCTTGTAAACTTGTCCAAGCAGTAAAGGTCTGAACTGGTGGAATTAAGGATTGGAATCTGAACATTTTGTCGACAGAATATTGAGAAGCTTGTAAACTTGTCTAAGCAGTAAAGGTCTGAACTGGTGGAATTAAGGATTGGAGCCCATCTGAACATTTGCCATGGAAATAGCGACAGAATATTGAGAAACTTGTAAACTTGTCTGGAAAGCAGTAAAGGTCTGAACTGGTGGAATTAAGGATTGGAGCCCATCTGAACATTTGCCATGGAAATAGCGACAGAATATTGAGAAGCTTGTAAACTTGTCTAAGCAGTAAAGGTCTGAACTGGTGGAATTAAGGATTGGAGCCCATCTGAACATTTGCCATGGAAATAGCGATAGAATATTGAGAAGCTTGTAAACTTGTCTAAGCAGTAAAGGTCTGAACTGGTGGAATTAAGGATTGGAGCCCATCTGAACATTTGCCATGGAAATAGCGACAGAATATTGAGAAGCTTGTAAACTTGTCTAAGCAGTAAAGCTCTGAACTGGTGGAATTAAGGATTGGAGCCCATCTGAACATTTGCCATGGAAATAGCGAATATTGAGAATATTGAGAAGAACTTGAATTAAAACATTGTTGCCATGGAAAAGCAGTAAAGTAAACTTGTCTGAACTGGTGGAATTAAGGTTGGAGCCCATCTGAACATTTGCCATGGAAATAGCGATAGAATATTGAGAAGCTTGTAAACTTGTCTAAGCAGTAAAGGTCTGAACTGGTGGAATTAAGGATTGGAGCCCATCTGAACATTTGCCATGGAAATAGCGATAGAATATTGAGAAGCTTGTAAACTTGTCTAAGCAGTAAAGGTCTGAACTGGTGGAATTAAGGATTGGAGCCCATCTGAACATTTGCCATGGAAATAGCGATAGAATATTGAGAAGCTTGTAAACTTGTCAAAGCAGTAAAGGTCTGAACTGGTGGAATTAAAGATTGGAGCCCATCTGAACATTTGCCATGGAAATAGCGATAGAATATTGAGAAGCTTGTAAACTTGTCTAAGCAGTAAAGGTCTGAACTGGTGGAATTAAGGATTGGAGCCCATCTGAACATTTGCCATGGAAATAGCAGATAGAATAAACTTGTTGCAGTAAAGGTCTGAACTGGTGGAATTAAACATCTGAACATTTCCATGGAAATTAGCGACAGTGAGAAGTAAACTTGTCTAAGCAGTAAAGGTCTGAACTGGTGGAATTAAGGATTGGAGCCCATCTGAACATTTGCCATGGAAATTAGCGATAGAAATGAGAATTGTAAAGTAAAGGTCTGAACTGGTGGAATTAAACATCTGAACATTTGCCATGGAAATTAGCGATAGAATATTGAGAAGCTTGGTCAGTAAAGGTCTGAACTGGTGGAATTAAGGATTGAGCCCATCTGAACATTTGCCATGGAAATTAGCGATAGAATATTGAGAAGCTTGTAAACTTGTCTAAGCAGTAAAGGTCTGAACTGGTGGAATTAAGGATTGGAGCCCATCTGAACATTTGCCATGGAAATTAGCGATAGAATATTGAGAAGTTTGTAAACTTGTCTAAGCAGTAAAGGTCTGAACTGGTGGAATTAAGGATTGGAGCCCATCTGAACATTTGCCATGGAAATTAGCGATAGAATATTGAGTAAACTTTGTAAACTTGTCTGAACTGGTGGAATTAAAGGTCTGAAACTGGTGGAATTAAAGGTCTGAATTGGAGCCCATCTGAACATTTGCCATGGAAATAGCGATAGAATATTGAGAAGCTTGTAAACTTGTCTAAGCAGTAAAGGTCTGAACTGGTGGAATTAAGGATTGGAGCCCATCTGAACATTTTGCCATGGAAATTGAGAAGCCAAAACTTGAGCAGTAAAGAATATTGAGAATCTGCATGGAAATTTTGAAAGCTTGTAAACTTGTCTAAGCAGTAAAGGTCTGAACTGGTGGAATTAAGGATTGGAGCCCATCTGAACATTTGCCATGGAAATTAGAATATTGAGAAGCTTGTAAACTTGTCTAAGCAGTAAAGGTCTGAACTGGTGGAATTAAGGATTGGAGCCCATCTGAACATTTGCCATGGAAATTAGCGACAGAATATTGAGAAGCTTGTAAACTTGTCCAAGCAGTAAAGGTCTGAACTGGTGGAATTAAGGATTGGAGCCCATCTGAACTGCCATGGAAATTAAGCGATAGAAAAGGTCTGAACTGGTGAATTAAGATTCAAGATTAAACTTGTCTAAGCAGTAAAGGTCTGAACTGGTGGAATTAAGGATTGGAGCCCATCTGAACATTTGCCATGGAAATTAGCGATAGAATATTGAGAAGCTTGTAAACTTGTCTAAGCAGTAAAGGTCTGAACTGGTGGAATTAAGGATTGGAGCCCATCTGAACATTTGCCATGGAAATTAGCGATAGAATATTGAGAAGCTTGTAAACTTGTCTAAGCAGTAAAGGTCTGAACTGGTGGAATTAAGGATTGGAGCCCATCTGAACATTTGCCATGGCAGCGATAGAATAGTGAGAAGTTTGTAAACTTGTCTAAGCAGTAAAGGTCTGAACTGGTGGAATTAAGGATTGGAGCCCATCTGAACATTTGCCATGGAAATTAGCGATAGAATATTGAGAAGCCCTTGTAAATTTGTTAAGCAGTAAAGGTCTGAACTGGTGGAATTAAGGATTGGAGCCCATCTGAACATTTGCCATTTAGCGATAGAATATTGAGAAGCTTGTAAACTTGTCTAAGCAGTAAAGGTCTGAACTGGTGGAATTAAGGATTGGAGCCCATCTGAACATTTGCCATGGAAATTAGCGATAGAATAGTGAGAAGCTTGTAAACTTGTCTAAGCAGTAAAGGTCTGAACTGGTGGAATTAAGGATTGGAGCCCATCTGAACATTTGCCATGGAAATAAAGCGATAGAATATTGAGAAGCTTGTAAACTTGTCTAAGCAGTAAAGGTCTGAACTGGTGGAATTAAGGATTGGAGCCCATCTGAACATTTGCCATGGAAATAAAGCGATAGAATATTGAGAAGCTTGTAAACTTGTAAACTTGTCTGAAAGCAGTAAAGGTCTGAACTGGTGGAATTAAGGATTGGAGCCCATCTGAACATTTGCCATGGAAATAGCGACAGAATATTGAGAAGCTTGTAAACTTGTTAAAGCAGTAAAGGTCTGAACTGGTGGAATTAAGGATTGGAGCCCATCTGAACATTTTGCCATGGAAATTAGCGATAGAATATTGAGAAGCTTGTAAACTTGTTAAGCAGTAAAAGGTCTGAACTGGTGGAATTAAGGATTGGAGCCCATCTGAACATTTGCCATGGAAATAGCGATAGAATAGTGAGAAGTTTGTAAACTTGTCCAAGCAGTAAAGGTCTGAACTGGTGGAATTAAGGATTGAGCCCATCTGAACATTTGCCATGGAAATAGCGACAGAATAGTGAGAAGCTTGTAAACTTGTTCAAGCAGTAAAGGTCTGAACTGGTGGAATTAAGGATTGGAGCCCATCTGAACATTTGCCATGGAAATAGCGATAGAATATTGAGAAGCTTGTAAACTTGTCTAAGCAGTAAAGGTCTGAACTGGTGGAATTAAGGATTGGAGCCCATCTGAACATTTGCCATGGAAATAGCGATAGAATAGTGAGAAGCTTGTAAACTTGTTCAAGCAGTAAAGGTCTGAACTGGTGGAATTAAGATTGGAGCCCATCTGAACATTTGCCATGGAAATTAGCGATAGAATATTGCTTGTAAACTTGTCTAAGCAGTAAAGGTCTGAACTGGTGGAATTAAGGATTGGAGCCCATCTGAACATTGCCATGGAAATAGCGATAGAATAACTTGTAAACTTGCAGTAAAGGTCTGAACTGGTGGAATTAAGGATTGGAGCCCATCTGAACATTTGCCATGGAAATAGCGATAGAATATTGAGAAGCTTGTAAACTTGTCTAAGCAGTAAAGGTCTGAACTGGTGGAATTAAGGATTGGAGCCCATCTGAACATTTGCCATGGAAATAGCGATAGAGTAGTGAGAAGCTTGTAAACTTGTCTAAGCAGTAAAGGTCTGAACTGGTGGAATTAAGGATTGGAGCCCATCTGAACATTTGCCATGGAAATTAGCTGGTGGATAGAATATTGAGAAGACTTGTAAACTTGTCTAAGCAGTAAAGGTCTGAACTGGTGGAATTAAGGATTGAGCCCATCTGAACATTTGCCATGGAAATTTGCCATGGAAAGCGACAGAATATTGAGAGGCTTGTAAACTTGTCTAAAACTGGTGGAAAAGGTCATCTGAACTGGTGGAATTAGCGAAGAATTGGAGCCCATAAACTTGAACATTTGAACTGGTGGAATTAGCGAGCCCAGATTTGCCATGGAAATAGCGAGAATATTGAGAAGCTTGTAAACTTGTGTCTAAGCAGTAAAGGTCTGAACTGGTGGAATTAAGGATTGGAGCCCATCTGAACATTTGCCATGGAAATAGCGACAGAATATTGAGAAGCTTGTAAACTTGTCTAAGCAGTAAAGGTCTGAACTGGTGGAATTAAGGATTGGAGCCCATCTGAACATTTGCCATGGAAATAGCGATAGAATAGTGAGAAACTTGTAAACTTGTCTAAGCAGTAAAGGTCTGAACTGGTGGAATTAAGGATTGGAGCCCATCTGAACATTTGCCATGGAAATAGCGACAGAATAGTGAGAGGCTTGTAAACTTGTCTAAGCAGTAAAGGTCTGAACTGGTGGAATTAAGGATTGGAGCCCATCTGAACATTTGCCATGGAAATAGCGATAGAATATTGAGAAGCTTGTAAACTTGTCTAAGCAGTAAAGGTCTGAACTGGTGGAATTAAGGATTGGAGCCCATCTGAACATTTGCCATGGAAATTAGCGATAGAATATTGAGAAGCTTGTAAACTTGTCTAAGCAGTAAAGGTCTGAACTGGTGGAATTAAGGATTGGAGCCCATCTGAACATTTGCCATGGAAATAGCGATAGAATAGTGAGAAGCTTGTAAACTTGTCTAAGCAGTAAGTCTGAACTGGTGGAATTAAATTGGTCTGAACTGGTAAACTTGGAATTGAACTGGTGGATTGGAGCCCATCTGAACATTTGCCATGGAAATAGCGACAGAATAGTGAGAGGCTTGTAAACTTGTCTAAGCAGTAAAGGTCTGAACTGGTGGAATTAAGGATTGGAGCCCATCTGAACATTTGCCATGGAAATAGCGATAGAATAGTGAGAAGCTTGTAAACTTGTCTAAGCAGTAAAGGTCTGAACTGGTGGAATTAAGGATTGGAGCCCATCTGAACATTTGCCATGGAAATAGCGACAGAATATTGAGAAGCTTGTAAACTTGTTCAAGCAGTAAAGGTCTGAACTGGTGGAATTAAGGAAGCCCATTGAACATTTGCCATGGAAATAGCGACAGAATAGTGAGAGGCTTGTAAACTTGTCTAAGCAGTAAAGGTCTGAACTGGTGGAATTAAGGATTGGAGCCCATCTGAACATTTGCCATGGAAATAGCGATAGAATATTGAGAATTGTAAACTTGTTAAGCAGTAAAGGTCTGAACTGGTGGAATTAAGGATTGGAGCCCATCTGAACATTTGCCATGGAAATAGCGACAGAATATTGAGAGGCTTGTAAACTTGTCTAAGCAGTAAAGGTCTGAACTGGTGGAATTAAGGATTGGAGCCCATTGAACATTTGCCATGGAAATAGCGAAGAATAGTGAAAGCTTGTAAACTTGTCCAAGCAGTAAAGGTCTGAACTGGTGGAATTAAGGATTGGAGCCCATCTGAACATTTGCCATGGAAATAGCGACAGAATATTGAGAAGAACTTTGTAAACTTGAGATGCTTGTAAAGCAGTAAAGGTCTGAACTGGTGGAATTAAGGATTGGAGCCCATCTGAACATTTGCCATGGAAATTAGCGATAGAATATTGAGAAGCTTGTAAACTTGTCTAAGCAGTAAAGGTCTGAACTGGTGGAATTAAGGATTGGAGCCCATCTGAACATTTGCCATGGAAATAGCGACAGAATATTGAGAAGCTTGTAAACTTGTAAGCAGTAAAGGTCTGAACTGGTGGAATTAAGGATTGGAGCCCATCTGAACATTTGCCATGGAAATAGCAGATAGAATAGTGAGAAGCTTGTAAACTTGTCTAAGCAGTAAAGGTCTGAACTGGTGGAATTAAGGATTGAGCCCATCTGAACATTTGCCATGGAAATAGCGACAGAATAGTGAGAAGGCTTGTAAACTTGTCCAAGCAGTAAAGGTCTGAACTGGTGGAATTAAGGATTGGAGCCCATCTGAACATTTGCCATGGAAAAGCGACAGAATATTGAGAAGCTTGTAAACTTGTCTAAGCAGTAAAGGTCTGAACTGGTGGAATTAAGGATTGGAGCCCATCTGAACATTTGCCATGGAAATAGCGACAGAATATTGAGAAGCTTGTAAACTTGTCTAAGCAGTAAAGGTCTGAACTGGTGGAATTAAGGATTGGAGCCCATCTGAACATTTGCCATGGAAATAGCGACAGAATATTGAGAGGCTTGTAAACTTGTCTAAGCAGTAAAGGTCTGAACTGGTGGAATTAAGGATTGGAGCCCATCTGAACATTTGCCAAAAGCGACAGAATATTGAGAAGCTTGTAAACTTGTCTAAGCAGTAAAGGTCTGAACTGGTGGAATTAAGGATTGGAGCCCATCTGAACATCATGGAAATAGCGATAGAACAGTAAAGGTCTGAACTGGTGGAATTAAGGATTGCCCATCTGAAATTTGCCATGGAAATAGCGACAGAATAGTGAGAAGCTTGTAAACTTGTTAAGCAGTAAAGGTCTGAACTGGTGGAATTAAGGATTGGAGCCCATCTGAACATTTGCCATGGAAATAGCGACAGAATATTGAGAAGCTTGTAAACTTGTCTAAGCAGTAAAGGTCTGAACTGGTGGAATTAAGGATTGGAGCCCATCTGAACATTTGCCATGGAAATAGCGATAGAATATTGAGAAGCTTGTAAACTTGTCTAAGCAGTAAAGGTCTGAACTGGTGGAATTAAGGATTGGAGCCCATCTGAACATTTGCCATGGAAATAGCGACAGAATAGTGAGATGCTTGTAAACTTGTCTAAGCAGTAAAGGTCTGAACTGGTGGAATTAAGGATTGGAGCCCATCTGAACATTTGCCATGGAAATAGCGACAGAATAGTGAGAGGCTTGTAAACTTGTCTAAGCAGTAAAGGTCTGAACTGGTGGAATTAAGGATTGGAGCCCATCTGAACATTTGCCATGGAAATAGCGACAGAATAGTGAGATGCTTGTAAACTTGTCTAAGCAGTAAAGGTCTGAACTGGTGGAATTAAGGATTGGAGCCCATCTGAACATTTGCCATGGAAATAGCGATAGAATATTGAGAGGCTTGTAAACTTGTCAGTAAAGCAGGAAAAGGTCTGAACTGGTGGAATTATGCTTGTAAATTGGAGCCCATCTGAACATTTTGAGCATGGAACATGGAAATAGCGACAGAATAGTGAGAGGCTTGTACTAAACTTGAACTTGTCTAAGCAGTAAAGGTCTGAACTGGTGGAATTAAGGATTGGAGCCCATCTGAACATTTGCCAGAATATGAGGAAATAGCAGTAAAGGACAGAATGGAATTGAGATTGGAGCCTTGTAAACTTGTTCTAAGCTTGTAAACTTGTAAAGGTCTGAACTGGTGGAATTAAGGATTGGAGCCCATCTGAACATTTGCCATGGAAATAGCGACAGAATATTGAGATGCTTGTAAACTTGTTCAAGCAGTAAAGGTCTGAACTGGTGGAATTAAGGATTGGAGCCCATCTGAACATTTGCCATGGAAATAGCGACAGAATAGTGAGAAGCTTGTAAACTTGTCTAAGCAGTAAAGTGGTGGAAAAGGTCTGAACTGGTGGAATTAAAGACAGAATATTGAGAGCCCATCTGAACATTTGCCATGGAAATTTATGGCGACAGAATATTGAGAAGCTTGTAAACTTGTCTAAGCAGTAAAGGTCTGAACTGGTGGAATTAAGGATTGGAGCCCATCTGAACATTTGCCATGGAAATAGCGATAGAATAGTGAGAAGCTTGTAAACTTGTCTAAGCAGTAAAGGTCTGAACTGGTGGAATTAAGGATTGGAGCCCATCTGAACATTTGCCATGGAAATAGCGATAGAATAGTGAGAAGCTTGTAAACTTGTCTAAGCAGTAAAGGTCTGAACTGGTGGAATTAAGGATTGGAGCCCATCTGAACACATGGAAATAGCGATAGAATATTGAGAAGCTTGTAAACTTGTCTAAGCAGTAAAGGTCTGAACTGGTGGAATTAAGGATTGAGCCCATCTGAACATTTGCCATGGAAATAGCGACAGAATAGTGAGAGGCTTGTAAACTTGTCTAAGCAGTAAAGGTCTGAACTGGTGGAATTAAGGATTGGAGCCCATCTGAACATTTGCCATGGAAATAGCGACAGAATAGTGAGATGCTTGTAAACTTGTCTAAGCAGTAAAGGTCTGAACTGGTGGAATTAAGGATTGGAGCCCATCTGAACATTTGCCATGGAAATAGCGACAGAATAGTGAGAAGCTTGTAAACTTGTCTAAGCAGTAAAGGTCTGAACTGGTGGAATTAAGGATTGGAGCCCATCTGAACATTTGCCATGGAAATAGCGATAGAATAGTGAGAAGCTTGTAAACTTGTTCAAGCAGTAAAGGTCTGAACTGGTGGAATTAAAGATTGGAGCCCATCTGAACATTTGCCATGGTAATAGCGACAGAATAGTGAGAAGCTTGTAAACTTGTCTAAGCAGTAAAGGTCTGAACTGGTGGAATTAAGGATTGGAGCCCATCTGAACATTTGCCATGGAAATAGCGATAGAATAGTGAGAAGCTTGTAAACTTGTCTAAGCAGTAAAGGTCTGAACTGGTGGAATTAAGGATTGGAGCCCATCTGAACATTTGCCATGGAAATAGCGATAGAATATTGAGAAGCTTGTAAACTTGTTAAGCAGTAAAGGTCTGAACTGGTGGAATTAAGGATTGGAGCCCATCTGAACATTTGCCATGGAAATAGCGACAGAATAGTGAGAGGCTTGTAAACTTGTTCAAGCAGTAAAGGTCTGAACTGGTGGAAATATTGGAGCCCATCTGAACATTTTAGCGACAGAATAGTGAGATGCTTGAGAGGTCTGAACTTGGAATTAAACTTGTCTAAGCAGTAAAGGTCTGAACTGGTGGAATTAAGGATTGGAGCCCATCTGAACATTTGCCATGGAA
This sequence comes from Acanthosepion pharaonis, assembly GCA_903632075.3. Classification (NCBI taxonomy): domain Eukaryota; kingdom Metazoa; phylum Mollusca; class Cephalopoda; order Sepiida; family Sepiidae; genus Acanthosepion; species Acanthosepion pharaonis. The sequence goes on from CAHIKZ030000581.1 coordinate 430,827, forward strand.
ATAGCGATTTGAGCCCAGTAAAGGTCTGAACTGGTGGAATTAAGGATTGGAGCCCATCTTAGCGATAGAATAGTGAGAAACTTGTAAACTTGTTCAAGCAGTAAAGGTCTGAACTGGTGGAATTAAGGATTGGAGCCCATCTGAACATTTGCCATGGAAATAGCGACAGAATATTGAGAAGCTTGTAAACTTGTTCAAGCAGTAAAGGTCTGAACTGGTGGAATTAAGGATTGGAGCCCATCTGAACATTTGCCATGGAAATAGCGATAGAATATTGAGAAGCTTGTAAACTTGTCTAAGCAGTAAGGTCTGAACTGGTGGAATTAAGGATTGGAGCCCATCTGAACATTTGCCATGGAAATAGCGACAGAAATAGTGAGAGGCTTGTAAACTTGTCTAAGCAGTAAAGGTCTGAACTGGTGGAATTAAGGATTGGAGCCCATCTGAACATTTGCCATGGAAATAGCGACAGAATAGTGAGATGCTTGTAAACTTGTCTAAGCAGTAAAGGTCTGAACTGGTGGAATTAAGGATTGGAGCCCATCTGAACATTTGCCATGGAAATAGCGACAGAATAGTGAGAAGCTTGTAAACTTGTCCATCTGAACTGGTGGAATTAAGGATTGCCCATGGAACATTTGCCATGGAAAGAAGCGATAGAATATTGAGAAGCTTGTAAACTTGTCTAAGCAGTAAAGGTCTGAACTGGTGGAATTAAGGATTGGAGCCCATCTGAACATTTCCGACAGGAGAAATAGCGATAGAATATTGAGAAGAACTTGTAAACTTGTGTAAACAGTAAAAAGGTCTGAACTGGTGGAATTAAGGATTGGAGCCCATCTGAACATTTATGGAAATAGCGACAGAATAGTGAGAGGCTTGTAAACTTGTTCAAGCAGTAAAGGTCTGAACTGGTGGAAAAGGATTGGAGCCCATCTGAACATTTTGAGCCCATGAACATTTGCCATGGAAATAGCGACAGAGGTCTGAACTGGTGGAATTAAAGATTGCTTCTAAATAGCGATAGAATGAAGCTTGTAAACTTGTCTGAAAGACAGTAAAAAGTGGAAGATTGGAGTAAACTTAATAGGACAGAATAAAAGGTCTGAACTGGTGGAATTAAGGATGGAGCCCATCTGAACATTTGCCATGGAAATAGCCAGAATAGTGAGAACTTGTAAACTTGTTTAAAGGTCTGAACTGGTGGAATTAAGGATTGGAGCCCATCTGAACATTTGCCATGGAAATAGCGACAGAATAGTGAGAAGCTTTAAACTTGTCTAAGCAGTAAAGGTCTGAACTGGTGGAATTAAGGATTGGAGCCCATCTGAACATTTGCCATGGAAATAGCGACAGAATAGTGAGATGCTTGTAAACTTGTAAAGCAGTAAAGGTCTGAACTGGTGGAACTGGAACATTTGCCATGGGAATTAAAACTTGTAAGCAGTAAAGGTCTGAACTGGTGGAATTAAGGATTGAGCCCATCTGAACATTTGCCATGGAAATAGCGATAGAATATTGAGAAGCTTGTAAACTTGTCTAAGCAGTAAAGGTCTGAACTGGTGGAATTAAGGATTGGAGCCCATCTGAACATTTGCCATGGAAATAGCGATAGAATATTGAGAAGCTTGTAAACTTGTCTAAGCAGTAAAGGTCTGAACTGGTGGAATTAAGGATTGGAGCCCATCTGAACATTTGCCATGGAAAAGCGATAGAATATTGATTGAAGCTTGTAAACTTGTCTAAGCAGTAAAGGTCTGAACTGGTGGAATTAAGGATTGGAGCCCATCTGAACACTTTTGCCATGGAAATTAGCGATAGAATAGTGAGAAGCTTGTAAACTTGTTAAGCAGTAAAGGTCTGAACTGGTGGAATTAAGGATTGGAGCCCATCTGAACATTTGCCATGGAAAGAAGCGACAGAATAGTGAGAAGCTTGTAAACTTGTCTAAGCAGTAAAGGTCTGAACTGGTGGAATTAAGGATTGGAGCCCATCTGAACATTTGCCATGGAAATAGCGACAGAATATTGAGATGCTTGTAAACTTGTCTAAGCAGTAAAGGTCTGAACTGGTGGAATTAAGGATTGGAGCCCATCTGAACATTTGCCATGGAAATAGCGACAGAATATTGAGAAGCTTGTAAACTTGTTAACAGTAAAGGTCTGAACTGGTGGAATTAAGGATTGGAGCCCATCTGAACTGGAAAAAGCGACAGAATATTGAGAAGCTTGTAAACTTGTCTAAGCAGTAAAGGTCTGAACTGGTGGAATTAAGGATTGGAGCCCATCTGAACATTTGCCATGGAAATTAGCGACAGAATATTGAGAAGCTTGTAAACTTGTCGAACAGTAAAGGTCTGAACTGGTGGAATTAAAGATTGGAGCCCATCTGAACATTTGCCGTCGATAGAAATAGCGACAGAATATTGGATCTTGTAAACTTGTCTAAGCAGTAAAGGTCTGAACTGGTGGAATTAAGGATTGGAGCCCATCTGAACATTTGCCATGGAAATAGCGACAGAATATTGAGAAGCTTGTAAACTTGTCTAAGCAGTAAAGCTCTGAACTGGTGGAATTAAGGATTGGAGCCCATCTGAACATTTGCCATGGAAATAGCGACAGAATATTGAGAAGCTTGTAAACTTGTCTAAGCAGTAAAGGTCTGAACTGGTGGAATTAAGGATTGAGCCCATCTGAACATTTGCCGGGCGATAGAATATTGAGAAGCTTGTAAACTTGTCTAAGCAGTAAAGGTCTGAACTGGTAGAATTAAGGATTGGAGCCCATCTGAACATTTGCCATGGAAATAGCGATAGAATATTGAGAAGCTTGTAAACTTGTCTAAGCAGTAAAGGTCTGAACTGGTGGAATTAAGGATTGGAGCCCATCTGAACATTTGCCATGGAAATAAATGTTCAAGCAGTAAAGGTCTGAACTGGTGGAATTAAGGATTGGAGCCCATCTGAACATTTGCCATGGAAAATAGCGATAGAATATTGAGGCTTTGTAAACTTGTCTAAGCAGTAAAGGTCTGAACTGGTGGAATTAAGGATTGGAGCCCATCTGAACATTTGCCATGGAAATAGCGACAGAATATTGAGAAGCTTGTAAACTTGTCTAAGCAGTAAAGGTCTGAACTGGTGGAATTAAGGATTGGAGCCCATCTGAACATTTGCCATGGAAATAGCGACAGAATATTGAGAAGCTTGTAAACTTGTCTAAGCAGTAAAGGTCTGAACTGGTGGAATTAAGGATTGGAGCCCATCTGAACATTTGCCATGGAAATAGCGACAGAATATTGAGAATCTTGTAAACTTGTCTAAGCAGTAAAGGTCTGAACTGGTGGAATTAAGGATTGGAGCCCATCTGAACATTTGCCATGGAAATTAGGATAGAATATTGAGAAGCTTGTAAACTTGTCTAAGCAGTAAAGGTCTGAACTGGTGGAATTAAGGATTGGCCCATCTGAACATTTGCCATGGAACCAAGCGATAGAATATTGAGAAGCTTGTAAACTTGTCTAAGCAGTAAAGGTCTGAACTGGTGGAAAGGATTGGAGCCCATCTGAACATTTTTGGAAATAGCGACAGAATAGTGAGAAGCTTGTAAACTTGTTCAAGCAGTAAAGGTCTGAACTGGTGGAATTAGGATTGGAGCCCATCTGAACATTTGCCATGGAAATAGCGATAGAATATTGAGAAGCTTGTAAACTTGTCTAACAGTAAAGGTCTGAACTGGTGGAATTAAGGATTGAGCCCATCTGAACATTTGCCATGGAAATTAGCGACAGAATATTCTTGTAAACTTGTCTAAGCAGTAAAGGTCTGAACTGGTGGAATTAAGGATTGGAGCCCATCTGAACATTTGCCATGGAAATAGCGATAGAATATTGAGAAGCTTGTAAACTTGTTCAAGCAGTAAAGGTCTGAACTGGTGGAATTAAGGATTGGAGCCCATCTGAACATTTGCCGTGGAAATAGCGATTGAGAAGCTTGTAAACTTGTCGAAGCAGTAAAGGTCTGAACTGGTGGAATTAAGAAATAAACATTTGCAATGAAATCGATAGAATAACTAGTTTAAACTTGTAAAGGTCTGAACTGGTGGAATTAAGGATTGGAGCCCATCTGAACATTTGCCATGGAAATAGCGATAGAATATTGAGAAGCTTGTAAACTTGTCTAAGCAGTAAAGGTCTGAACTGGTGGAATTAAGGATTGGAGCCCATCTGAACAATGGAAATAGCGACAGAATATTGAGAAGCTTATAAACTTGTCTAAGCAGTAAAGGTCTGAATTGGAGCCCATCTAACATTTGCCATGGAAATAGCGACAGAATATTGAGAAGCTTGTAAACTTGTTAAGCAGTAAAGGTCTGAACTGGTGGAATTAAGGATTGGAGCCCATCTGAACATTGCCATGGAAAAGCGATAGAATAGTGAGAAGCCCATTAAACATTTGTAAACTTGTCTAAGCAGTAAAGGTCTGAACTGGTGGAATTAAGGATTGGAGCCCATCTGAACATTTGCCATGGAAATAGCGACAGAATATTGAGAAGCTTGTAAACTTGTCTAAGCAGTAAAGCTCTGAACTGGTGGAATTAAGGATTGAGCCCATCTAACATTTGCCATGGAAATAGCGACAGAATATTGAGAAGCTTGTAAACTTGTCTAAGCAGTAAAGGTCTGAACTGGTGGAATTAAGGATTGGAGCCCATCTGAACATTTGCCATGGAAATTAGCGATAGAATATTGAGAAGCTTGTAAACTTGTCTAAGCAGTAAAGGTCTGAACTGGTGGAATTAAGGATTGGAGCCCATCTGAACATTTGCCATGGAAATAGCGATAGAATATTGAGAAGCTTGTAAACTTGTCTAAGCAGTAAAGGTCTGAACTGGTGGAATTAAGGATTGAGCCCATCTGAACATTTGCCATGGAAATAGCGACAGAATATGAGAAGCTTGTAAACTTGTCTAAGCAGTAAAAGGTCTGAACTGGTGGAATTAAGGATTGGAGCCCATCTGAACATTTGCCATGGAAATAGCGATAGAATAGTGAGAAGCTTGTAAACTTGTCTAAGCAGTAAAGGTCTGAACTGGTGGAATTAAGGATTGGAGCCCATCTGAACATTTGCCATGGAAATAGCGATAGAATATTGAGAAGCTTGTAAACTTGTCTAAGCAGTAAAGGTCTGAACTGGTGGAATTAAGGATTGGAGCCCATCTGAACATTTGCCATGGAAATAGCGATAGAATAGTGAGAAGCTTGTAAACTTGTCTAAGCAGTAAAGGTCTGAACTGGTGGAATTAAGGATTGAGCCCATCTGAACATTTGCCATGGAAATAGCGATAGAGTAGTGAGAAGCTTGTAAACTTGCCTAAGCAGTAAAGGTCTGAACTGGTGGAATTAAGGATTGAAGCCCATCTGAACATTTGCCATGGAAATAGCGATAGAGTAGTGAGAAGCTTGTAAACCTTGTCTAAGCAGTAAAGGTCTGAACTGGTGGAATTAAGGATTGGCCCATTCAATTGCCATCCAAAATGAATAGTATAAACTTAAAATATATGAAATTTTGTGCATTTGCCAGTTGGCTAAGTCGTAATTCATCTAGCGAGACAATCTTTGGAATTAACCATTACGCCCCGTCATGGAAGTAGCTATGGAATTAACGTTATGTTGTTGATGTATTTAGTGATTATTTAACTTAAAAAAGAAATCAATTTATAAAGGCGAAAATGCATTGAAAGTGCACTAATTTCAGAAACTTTCATCTAGCACATCTCCTTCCCTTACGAAACTAATGCTGACACAATATGGAATAATGAAAAAGAATAGCGGTACAAAATGACAGAATATTCGCTAGATTACGCATTAAGATGTATGGTAGGGAAAAACATTTTAAAAACATAAATTTAAAGCTAAGCGACCCTGTATCTACAGAGTTTTTTTGAGTTTATTCTCTTCCTTATGTATATAAGACTGAGTTTATATTAGAAATTATTTATTTATTTTATTATTAGCAAGACAGATAGACAGAGAGGGTAAGACCTCCGAGTCTTGCTGAGTCGTGATACAGTCTTTGACTGAAAGCGACGTCTGTCGAACTCTCTGCGTTAGCATAGAGGAACCGGACGAAGCTTTGGCAAGGTTTCGTCGGGAAGGTTAGACAGGCCTGAACCCGTCTAGGGGGTTCAAAGGGCTATAGGCGGGTTTTTGGCCGAGCCTACGGGCTCGGAGATATCCACATTAAACCGGCCTTGTGCCATATTCAATCCTCGTGGGTGGATCGATAAATACTAAGACAGATAGACAGAGAGGGTAAGACCTCCGAGTCTAGCTGAGTCATGATACAGTCTTTGACTGTAAGCGACGTCTGTCGAACTCCCTGCGTTGGAAGAGAGGAACCCGGACAAAGCTTTGCCGAAGGGCAAGGTTTCGTCCGGGGAGGTAGACAGGGCCTGAACTCGTCTAGGCGGGTTCAAAGGCTATATTTTTGGCCGAGCCTACGGGCTCGGATATACCCACATTAAACTGGCCTTGTGCCATATTCAATCCTCGTGGGTGGATCGATAAATACTAAGACTGAGTTTATAAATGAGTGCAATATCATAGAGTAGTAAAGCGGCGTTGCTAACAGTCAATGTGATGAATTTAGAAAGACCAGCGTGCCTAGCGCGTGCCACACGAACGCATAACACATTATTATGGAACCAACAAGATATCTTGATGGACCCGGCGATCCAAGACTTCTGTGGACACCCAAACCAGTTGGAGCTGTGACCTATTCTTTCCAGAACTCCAGCGTGCAATTAATGGCACCATGAAGAACTTTACCAGGTGCCGCAGGGCTTAGAGAACACCCAAATGAGTATTCTGTTCTCATGAAAACTAAGGAGCATAATAAACAACCTGACGAATCCTTTGCATTGAATGTGGGTGTGAATTGAGCTCGTGCCGTTTGTCTGTTAACTAATAGATTAACAGACTATTATTTTTTAGAGGAAGTGTACCTCGGCCCCGACTTCCGGAGGTTGACAGCTGGGCTCAGATGTGAACTAAAATGGAGAAGTCGATTTTGATTGGCTGAACTAGCGTGGGAACGAGATAGCAGAAAGGTTTCAGTGAGTTCTTTCTTGACCGTTGAGCGATGTAGACGTGTTCTTTTTCCTGTCTAAAACGGCTCCCCAGTGAAGTGGATAATTAGTACATGTCAACATTAATAAAAAAAATAGTTAAGTTAAAATTCTCTGTGTTAAAGTCTTTCATTGTCAAACCGAAAGGTTTGTCGATCGCCAACCAAGCGAAAAAGCCGATGTGACCTCATTTACTGTTGTCAACATTCAACGCACTCGCCTCTGGTCCCTATCATTAGTGATCCGCCATCAGCCACGGCGATGACCACAATGGGTGGTAATGTTTTCCATCAGGTATTCATCTGATTTACACGTGATAATGTGTACGGACGAATATGAAATATCCGCACAATATTTTAAATGAAAGGTCCTAACCATACGGTATATTATATCGTACAACTTTAGGATTACCATAATTTCTGTGACCGACGTAACCCGTGTTTGCACTGACCAATGAAATGCCAAACCGCAGGTGATATGTTTGGGCATTTCCATGAATTCAAGTTTCTCGGCCTCACCTACCATTACCTGTACACACTGCTACTTCGTAATTGCCATGTAAATGTATAAAAGCGGATTTTATTGTCGTTTTTAATAAAACATGCATAAAGAAAGGATTGCTGCCTAAATATACAACTATATATATATATATATATATATATATATATATATATATATATATATATATGTATTCGCAGGCAGTACTGTTTCGCTGTATCACAGTTCCTCAGTGCGACTAGACATCCGAATGCCACAAGGCAGGATCGAAACCTAACTGATTTGGAGTCAGAGTTACACAGCAAAATCTATCGTATTGTTTTTAGGAATATAAACAAATGCCAATCAGCCGGAGTGCTCCAATTCATTTTACTGAAGAGCTTTGCATTAACGCAGGTGGCTGTTGGTTATAGAATTAGCTCATCACTCAACAGTGCTCAATTGGAATATATATTAATATATATAAATTATGTCATTCGAAGACAGTACTATTTCGCTGCATCACAGCTCCTCAGTGCGACTATATATATATATATATATATGTCTGTGTGTGCGTGTGTGTGTGTGTGTGTGTGTGTGTGTGTGTGTGTGTGTGTGTGTGTGTGTGTATATATACGATAGCTAAAATATCACTGATATCTAATCAAACACGTATGCGCAGTAAAGTAACTTCTATAGAAATGAAGAAAGTTGGATTTAAAAAGTACAGCAAATGCTTGAATTGTTATAAGCTTCGCGTATGAATATATGAGTTAGCAAATACAATCACCGACAAAATTCCATCCACAACTGTAGATTTATTAAAACCGGGGAATTGAAACTAATCTTGTTTTAAGGACCTCCGAAGTCGAAAGATAAACTCAGTCCGGGAGAAAAGGTAGTTTCCCATAAAAACGAAATGCAGTTTTGATATCTAACGAAAGGTAAATTTTCTTTAATAGAAAATTAACTTACTACAATCCAAGAGAGGAGGCACAGTGGAGTGAGGGGTAAGCGGCTTGGATTGAGAAACCGGAGAGCCGAGTTCGGTTTCCACTCAAATCCATTGCATTCATTTACGAGCTAATACTATTGGGAAATGTATTAATCCTCTTCTTCTCTCCCAAGCTATGGGTAAATAGCAGGACAGACCGGGTTGTATAGCCTTAGATCGCAACGGGTCTACCGCAGAAAGAAATGGCAACCTACGGCGGGAAAAAAATCTACCTTGTCAGTCATGTATCGAAAGACACATGATCGTCTACGCGTGTATCACGCATGGCACAAAACTGACTGACTGATAATCCAGGACAGTACATGTTAATTTGATTGATTATAAAAAAAATGGTGCGCCCACTAAAATAATCAGCAAAATATATATATATATATATAAATACATGAATTATTCACACAAAAACTAATGCAAAGATTAATGATTTAAATGGCGAGACTTAAACGCAATCGATGACTTGACGCTTATGTTTAAGCATGAAACATGCTGTCGTTTCTCCGTGTTGAATTCAATGTCCACACTTATATTTGAATACGCACTTTAACCCCTGAACAAACA
>CAHIKZ030000581.1:445000-452500 GCA_903632075.3 Acanthosepion pharaonis
TAGACGGACTTTGACCATCTCTTCAACTGGTGAGATTTTTCATCTCGCTGCCGTCATCATCGTCGTCGTCGGCAGAGGCCAGCCAACCTGGAATATATAAAAGCTAGCAGCTCTCGTCTCCTTTGTAGATGCGCTCACTAACACACACGCACATACATGCACACACACATTGAGACATATATAGTAACGTATAGAGGAAAACGTATAGAGGAAAACTAAAACAATATCTATCCATTCAACTATCAATTGGGATTTACCGGTACGATTTAGTCAGATCTTTTCAAAATAGTAACGTATTTGACCGATTCAAAAATTAAGGTAACATTTTTAATCCAAATTTAAAACTAAAAATTCTGTTTAACAAAGCTTCATTTTTTTTATTAAATGTTTTATATCTATAAAGAACTACAATTTAGAAATCTATGTCAAAAAGTACTTTAAACTGTTCATTAATGTATATATTTTGTTAATACATATACATGGCTATATAGATATTCTAATTTTTGTATCTTTTTACCTACCTACACACACACACACATATATATATATATATCTCTCTCTCTCTCTCTCTCTATATATATATATATATATATATATATATATATATATATATATATATATATATATATATATATATATATATATATATATATATATATATATATTTTCTCCTCTCTATCAGTTCCTCTCTGAATTTGCTTCTCTCTATCTTTCTCTCTCTATATATCGATCTCTGTGTTTTCGCTCCCAATCCGTCCACAGTTTTTTTGTCAATCTCTCCACTTTATGCTACTGATTCTATAGTTCGTAAATCAACCCGCTCTCTATCTATCTATCTATCTATCTATCTATCTATCTATCTATCTATCTATCTATCTATCTATTCCAGTCTGTTCATATCTATCTTCATATCTATCTATCTATATCTATCTATCTATCTATCTATCTATCTATCTATCTATCTATCTATCTATCTATCACGTACACAGGCACACAAAAACACACTTTCTCTTTTTCTCACCCTCTATTTCCCTCATTCTCTCGTTTATTCGCTCTCTCTCTCTCTCTCTCTCTCTCTCTCTCTCTCTCTCTCTCTCTTTTTCTCTCTGTGGGTGTGTGCCTTTACGGTTGTTTTCAAAAGTGCACACGTGCACCTACCCAAACACACACACGCACACAACGGCGTCCACGCGTACGCTCACACTCTCATACACACGCCCATACACATGCGAAGGTAACACAGCGTACGCATTTGCCTCCGAAAGACATTGTCTCACATCGTGACGAAGGCAGCTGAGATCATTCCTCGTAACCACGGCCGCCCCTACTGCGGATAAAAAAAATTACCGTCATCCTTTTTAGGTTTTATTATTATTATTATTATTATTATTATTATTCACTACGCCCGACCATATGAAGATAAACAAAACTGTGGATGGAATGGAAGTTGTGGTTTAGCATCACAACAAATATTTGGTCATTTATACACTGACCACATCACTGACCAGTACACGAAAAGCCGGCTTATTTCATGTTTTCATCACAAAGGTAAGTGTTTTATAACTTTATTTAAAATTTTGATTTGTTTTTTCTTTTGTCCCAGTCATCAAAGGAGAGGTTTCCTTCTCACAGACCCATTCAGAAAAAAAAAAGTGCAATTAGAACAATGCGTTCTTTGAGAAAGTTTTCTTTACAAAACTCGGAACATATTTCTTAAAGAAAAATTATAAGCATTTTGTTTCAATGTTGACGATAAATTAATACTTTAAAAAAAAAAAAAAAAAAAAACAGTTCATGTGAGATTTTCTTCAAAAAGCAAACATTCAATTTCCTCATCGCCGACCATCTTCAGGTGAAGCTCTTCGTACTTTTCCGATAGAAGGTCACAGTTTTAATTTTTTTCATTTTTATTTCCATATCCCATCATGAAGTATACGATCATGGCTCTCTCATTTTCTTTATTATCTATTAATCACCACGTATTATTGGGAAAGATAGTGGAATCGGTTCCTGGGAATTCAGAGTTTGCCGCCTCTTAGACTGGTTGGCACAGTTCATCCTATTATCTAAACCCCAGTTAATGAGGAGAGATTTATACCTTCCCCAAAGGTATTTAATGCGAAAGTAAACACAAGAGATAAGGTTGAAATTTGAACTCGACTCACAATTCCCACAGCCGGCATATCACCCTGTTTTATTTATTAAATTAAAAAAAATCCGCGGCAAGTCTCGAAGCTTTGTATCATATTACTAAAATATTTACAGGCCCAAATATAAAATGATAATTTAAGGAAAAAAAGCAGCTTATTTTGCAGATGATACAAAAAAACTTACTTTATCGGGATTCGATTAGCGTAAGTTTTCTCTTTTAAAAACTGAAGATTATCCATTAAACCAGGAAGTATCTTCAACCAAAACAATCATATCGGCGAAACTAAAAACTTTAGCGAAATACCTATTGCTTTGTAAAAATAAGTTTGTAATTTCTTTTTTGTGTTGAAATAAATTTCGAAGCTATTTGATTTTTATTTTAACTACGGTTAAATTGAACAATAAACAGAAAAAAAACGCATCTTTATTTATTTATAAACATTTAAATCGATGCATCTCAAGAAGGCCGGTGGGTACCACGGTCGGAAAATTGTGATATAACAACAAAGAAGAGGACAATAGATAGATAGATAGATAGATAGATAGATAGATAGATAGATAGATAGATAGATAAGAACAGACTGCGATAGATAGATATGAACAGACTGAGATAGATAGATAGATAGATAGATAGATAGATAGATAGATAGATAGATATGAACAGACTGTGATAGATATATACGAACAGACTGTGATAGATAGATAGATAGATAGATAGATAGATAGATAGATAGATAGATAGATACGAACAGACCGAGATAGATAGATAGATAGATAGATAGATAGATAGATAGATAGATAGATAGATATGAACAGACTGCGATAGATAGATATGAACAGACTGAGATAGATAGATAGATAGATAGATAGATAGATAGATAGATAGATAGATAGATATGAACAGACTGAGATAGATAGATGAACAGATGAGATAGATAGATAGATAGATAGATAGATAGATAGATAGAACAGACCGAGATAGATAGATAGATAGATAGATAGATAGATAGATAGATAGATAGATAGATAGATATGAACAGACTGCGATAGATAGATATGAACAGACTGAGATAGATAGATAGATAGATAGATAGATAGATAGATAGATAGATAGATAGATAGATAGATATGAACAGACTGTGATAGATATATACGAACAGACTGTGATAGATAGATAGATAGATAGATAGATAGATAGATAGATAGATAGACTGGCATACGCATAAAAAACTTGTATATACTTGTACTTGAGAAAACCAAAAACTTCCCGATACATTTCCGAACTAATATAAAACGACACACGAATGTTGTAAAAAAATCGATATGCAATCGGCTTTTACACAGCTATTACGAAATCGGAGCCGGCTAAGAAAGTTAGACATTTATAACCGGAGTCAATGGTCGGTATTCAAACCCGGCGAAAAAGCCGGTGTTTTGAATATAGACTTTTAAAGACAAGATAGTAACACCGTAATTCCGAAACTTGCATACCGCTCACTTTTTCTTCCTTATTTCTTTGGTTTCTTGCTGAACGAACCTTAGACAATAACTAAGACTAAATAAGTTAGACTGTGTGTGCACGCGCGTTTATTTTACGTATATATATATATATATATGAAATAACAACATGTATATTTTTATATATTATGAAATGGACAAAGTCCGACAATTATTTGAAGACATTTTTATGTTTATATATTCTTTCTATAGATACAAATATTTAAGTAAATGCTCTGTTTATAATAAACAGTATTAAACAACATTTAATACTGTCAAAGGACGAATATTTTCTATGAAAATTTCTCGGATATTCAGGCCGGTAAATGTTGTTTAATACTGTTTATTATAAACAGAGCATTTACTTAAATATTTGTATCTATAAAAAGAATGTATAAACATAAAAATGTCTTAAAATATTTTGATAAACTAAGAACAATATTGGTATTAGTTAAAAATGTTAGGATGAAATGCGCCCCAAGAATATTGTTTCTACTTTGTCATATATCTCTCATAATATATATATATATATATATATATATATATATATATATATATATATATATATATATATTAGAATATTAAAACAACATGTAAAAATCGCTACACAATTACAGTCGTGTTTCAACGCATACCAATGCATTTCCTCAGGCGATTGTAAATTACCAATACGTTGAAACACGACTCCAAGTGCGTTGGGCTTTTAACATGTTTTAATGTCCTAAAATAAATAATATCGCTCTACCCGGTACTGAACCCTCTTTTAAATTAAATATATGAAATATGTTCTCTATTCATTCTCGTCCTACCTGGAAATACATACATATATATATATATGTATATATATAATTACACATATACCTACTTTTGGTGTGCGACTTAAGTTTCGTTGGCTACCCACTTCGTCGGGCAAAAGATATATCTTATTGTTTATTTACCTTTTTAAGTAAACAGTAATCCATATCTTGTCCCCGACGAGTTGGGTAACCAACATAGGTATATGTGTATTTATTGATATATATTTTTTTAGCACTGTCTACTCACATCGAGCACTAGTATGTCTACACCTCCAGTAATTATTTCTTTGCTTACCTGTGTATGCACACCAGCACGCGCGTTTACGCTTGCTAATATCTAGTTATTTCATTTACCTAAGCTTATACCTATATATATATGTGTGCGTGTGGGTCTGTGTTAGAAATGTAAATAGACACAGATATCATCTATAATAATAGATTATATAGATAAATAGATAAATAGGAGATAAATAGAAGGAAGGAAGGAAGGAAGGAAGGAAGGAAGGAAGGAAGGAAGGAAGGAAGGAAGGAAGGAAGGAAGGAGGGAGGGAGGAGGGAGGAAGAGAGGGAGGCTAAAGTGGATAAAAAGAATTTGAATATGAGTAAGTTTTTGGCGGGACACTGGCTTGAGAATTTTTCAGCACAACAGGCCAGCACGCGCATATACGGTTGTTAATATCTAGTTATTTCTCGTCCTGGGTATGACTATAAACTACGTCCGCGTCCTGGGCAAGACGATAAACTACGTCCAACAGCAAGGCCTCTGATCAAGAGGTTTTGAGGAGCGTGGAACCACCTCTTAATTCCTGATGTTCCCAGGTCCACTTTGACCCAGGGTGGTAGCACCTGTTAGGGTGCCAACTATGGGCAAATAGTTAACCCCAAAACTGGGTTTAAACCCCTTCAATACATCTTTTGACGAAAATTATTACCAGCAATACGTTTTTGTAAATAATTATTATCAGCCATACATTATTATTAGCAATACATTAAAAAAAAAAAAAGATATTACCAGCTATACATTTTTGAAGAAAAAATATTACCAGAAATAAAACGTCCTGGGTAAGACGATAAACTACGTCCAACAGCAAAGTCTCTGATTAAGAGGTTTTGAGAAGCGTGGAACCACCTCTTAAGTGCTCGTATTCCCAGATCCACCCTGACCCGGGGTGGTAGCACTTGTTAGGGTCCCAGCTATGGGCAAATAGTTAACACCCAAAATTGTGTAAAAATAGGTATTAATACCAGAAATACTTTGTAATAAAAAATTATTACCAGCAATAATTTTTGAAGGAAAATTTTTTATCAGCAATACTTAAAAAAAAACAAAAAAACAATACAAACAGTTATATATTCTTTGAAAAAAAATATGACCAGCTATAGATTTCTTCAAGGAAAAATATTCCCAGAAATAGATTTTTGGAAAAAAACATATTACCAGCAATAAAAATTTTGTTAGCATTAAATAATCCATTGAAGTTGACATGCTGTAAAACAAAATAAACTAAACCAAACTAGTTATTTCATTTACCTAACCCTCTACCTATATATATATATATATATATATATATATATATGTGTGTGTGTGTGTGTGTGTGTGTGTGTGTGCGTGTGTGTGCATGCGCGTGTGTGTGTTAGAATTGGAAATAGACGCAAGTATCATCTATAATAATAGATTATATAAACGTTAAGTACGTAGATAAATAGTTAAATAAAGGTATATATATGTAGAGTAAAATGGAAAGAAAAAGAAAGAACCATAAATAGATAAATAGAAGAAAGAAAGAAAGAAAGAAAGAGGAAGAAAGAAGCAAAGAAGGAAAGGAAATAATTAAAAGAAAGAAAGAAAGAAAGAAAGAAAGAAAGAAAGAAAGAAAGAAAGAAGGGAAGGCTAATGGGATAGAAAGAGTTTGGATGTAAGTTTTTGGCGGGACCCTGGCTTGAGAATAAGTTTAAATTCACTGACTGGTGTTGAATAATGATTTTACCTACATACATGATGCAAGTCCAACCGTGACCGAGCAAAACCCCTCCATGAACTCATAACCCACGGACGAATAATTTCAAAGATGATTGTCCAAGATTTTCCTTATTTCTGACAACGATATACAGATAAACCCACTTTTCAACACAACAGGCCATAACACCATTGACACAACAACGGTTGACCAAAGGCCAAGTCAACTTCAGGTTTTATATACAAGCTTTCCTTTGCTTGAAGGATATCCCCTAAAACTAGCTGCTCTTAAGAGATTCCTAAAAAGGACTCGGGATCCCTCACATCAGCCAACATACATATATAATTTCCGGCAATTCGTTTCTAAGTACATCGATCTGATATTGCAGACGTCAGCTCAATCACATGTCTTAGTCCAATGTCCACAGAGCTCGCCTGAGGTTTATACTAAAATTATGCTGAGTGGGGCTTACAGTATGGTCAGTACGTTCAAAGCCTTGGTAACGCTGACTTATGACATTATGCTAGCAAAACCATTGACAGATTCCCAACAGTTTTGTCTGTCCAATTTCGCTAACAAAGATTGGGTCAAACCGCGCTGGAGTTTTCATGATTTTTTCAAAGATATCACAGACTTTAAAACGGTAAGATATCACAGTGTGGACATAATTATTAACACATGTGAAAGTCTGGTATGACGATTGTGTTTAAATAAACAGACTGTTGCCATCCATGCTAACACCAACCAGTTATATTTATATGTTCTGGACATTGCACCAATAAATAACATTCCTTAAATCAGTTTTACTATATATATATATATATATATAATACTGTTTTTTCAGGCTGTCATTTTGAAGAAGTCTGACAGATATGTGACTTGACGATTGTGTTTAAACACGAAACAGACTGTTGCCATCCAGAACCAACCACACTTTTTGAAGGGCTGAATACAGAGACTTTGTCCAAACACCAGTTGTTACCAGTTGCCATATACGGTCTTCTGTCTCTGATTTGGGGACTCAGAGTTATTTTATATATATATATATATATATATATATATATATATATATATATATATATACACAAAGAGAGAGA
>CAHIKZ030000581.1:465000-485000 GCA_903632075.3 Acanthosepion pharaonis
TCACACTCTTCCCTTTCCCGGATCGATATACTAATAAATGTCTTCTGTGTTTCTGTTACTCATTAATAGTGAATCCTTCATATAGAGGTGGCTGAAAAACTCTTTAATACGCAGGTCTAGAACCCTCTTATAAAGAAAAAGTCTTAACACTGAATCCTTTACTTAGAGGTGGCTGAAAGAATCTTTAATACCCAGTTCTCCAACCCTGTTATAAAGAAAAAAATCTCAACACTGAATCCTCTATTTAGAGGTGGCTGAAAATGTTTAATACCCAGGTCTCCAACCCTGTTATAAAGAAGAAAATCTCAACACTGAATCCTTTATTTAGAGGTGGCTGAAAATGTTTAATACCCAGGTCTCCAACCCTGTTATAAAGAAGAAAATCTCAACACTGAATCCTTTATTTAGAGGTGGCTGAAAATGTTTAATACCCAGGTCGACAACCCTGTTATAAAGAAGAAAATCTCAACACTGAATCCTTTATTTAGAGGTGGCTGAAAATGTTTAATACGCAGGTCGACAACCCTGTTATAAAGACAAATATCTTAACATTGAATCCTTTATTTAGATGCGGCTGAAAAAAATGTTTAGTACCCAGACCTTGAAGCCTATTATAAATAAAAGATTTTAACACTGAATCCTTTATTTAGAGGTGGCCAAAAAAAATTTAATACACAGGCCTAGGACCCTATTACAAAGAAAAAAATCTTAACACTGAATCCTTTATTTGAGGTGGTTGAAAAAACTCTTTAATACGCAGGTCTAGAACCGAATCCTTTACTTAGATGTGGCTGAAAGAATCTTTAATACCCAGGTCTCCAACCGTGTTATAAAGAAAAAATCTTAAAACTGAATGCTTTATTTAGAGGTGGCTGAAAAAAATCTTTAATACCCAGGTGTAGAACCCTATTATAAAGATAAAAATCTCAACACTGAATCCTTTATTTAGAGGTGGCTGAAAATCTTTAATACTCAGGTCTATAACTCTGTTATAAAGAAAAATATCTTAACATTGAATCCTTTATTTAGAGGAGGCTGAAAAAATCTTTAATACCCAGGCCTAGAACCTTATTATAAATGAAAGATCTTAACACTGAATCCTTTATTTAGAGGTGGCTGAAAGAAATGTAATACCCAGGCCTAAGACCCTATTACAAAGAAGAAAAATCTTAAGTTTGAATCCTTTATTTAGAGCTGGCTGAAAAAATCATAATAGCCATGCCTGCAACTTTGTTATAAAGAACAAATTCTTGATACTGAATCCTTTATTTAGAGGTGGCTGAAATTGTTTTTAATACCCAGGTCTAGAACCATATTATAGAGAAAAAATCTTAACACTGAATACTTTATTTAGAGGTGGCTGAAAAATCTTTAATACCCATGTCTAGAACGGATAAGAAAGGATATTAACACTGAATCCTTTATTTAGCGGTGGCTGAAAAACGCGTGTTGTGTAAAACCAGCCGGGTGAGGATAGAGTTTCAAATAAAATTCGTATCATAAGTCATTCAAACTAATTTTAAAACTTGTTTTTTAAGTTATTCCAATTTATGCGGTATTTCAGGATTTGATTTCTTATTTAATAAAATAATAAATTTTAGCCAACATATTGAACTACGTAAGAATCAGTTTCTAATCATGTGAAAATGTTAAACGATTGCGTTCACTCTGTGTTTGTACAGGTCGGTGATCACGACCGAATTAGAAAACTTGGAAGGTTCCGTCGAAGTCATCGATAAATCGATCGTTGAAACGAACGGGAGAGATCAATTTGTCTGAAGGTCAGAGGTGAAATATTTGCATTATTCCATTCACTTTCATGTAGTATCATCATATGGAAATCGGAGAGCTGAGTTCCAATTCCATTTGGGTTCTTTATATTCAGTAAGGCGCAAATACCCATTGGAAAGGTAAGAATCCACTTCTACTCCCTCCCAGCTATGGGTTAAGCAGTAGCAAATGATTACCCCCCCCAATAAAAAGTATTACAATTTAAATTAAAATAGTTGTTGGCTTTAAATTACCGAAAAAATGTTGATAACTCGTAGGAACCAAATCAAGACGGTAAAAGGATGCTATATTCACGATATTGTCTTGTCACATAAACAAAATTGAGACTGAAGCCATTTTACTCCCGACCATCGTTGAATTGCCTAAATTCGATAATTCTGCGCAAAGATGCTTGAATAAAGTATCTTTCAGGTTACATGTGTGTCTCGTAGTAGTAGTGATTTTACCATCAGATCAATCATTAAAATGGGGTCCAAAACAAATAAATCTTGAAGAGTACGACCCTTCATCGGACCCTATAACATGGCGCTACAAAATGACAAAGCGCTTTACTAAAGAACAAAAACCACATGACAAGGGCAACAACAAAAACTAAGGTCGGTAGGTTGACGGCCATATCACGTTGAAACACCGGTTTTCATACGATCACCAAAATCAAAGAACATCGATCCTGAGCAGTACCTATAGATACGAGATGCTGTAAGCTTGGATGTGCGGGTGGTGTAATGGATAACGTCTCGGGATTGGAAATCGGAGAGCTGAGTTCCAATTCCATTTGGGTTCGTTATATTCACTAAGGAGCAAATACCCATTAGAAAGGTAAGAATCCACCTCTACTCCCCCAGCTATGGGTTAAGTAGTAGCAAATAATTATTAACTCCCACCCACCCATCAAAAGGTATTACAATTTAAATTAAAATAGTTGTTGGCTTTAAATTACCGGCAAAATGTTAATAAGCCGTAGGAACCAAATCAAGACGGTAAAACGATGCTATATTCACGATATTGTCTTGCGACATAAACAAAATCAAGCCGACCAAGCACAGAAATGAATACAATATAGGAACCAGTAATAAGAAGTGCCAGAGAAAAGCGATAATAACAACAAAAAATGCAATATGAGCTTTGGTAAAAACATGTAATGATAACAGCAAAAAATTGCATTATGAGCACCGGCAAAAAAAAATAGTTGTTGAAGACTTTAGGTTTATAATAGCCAGAAATTCATACACAGATGATTTGAAGAACACATGGCAGAGTGGATAAAGACATTGGCTGGATCCAGTGACCGAACTCAAACTGTATGAGTTCAATACCCGGTTAAGGCAGTGCAGAACTTGGAGAGGTGAATTAACAGGTGATAACTGATATCCGTTAAACATGGCACGTGGAACTAGAACAGTCTACTCCATTGAACGAAATAAAGATGAAGGCCAGTGCGTACAACGGGCGAAACGTTGTATTAAATATGGCGACAAAGATGAGGACAATAGTCCGAATAATATAAATAGTGTAAGAACAAAAAATTAGGAAGGAAATGCCCATCTCTAATAGGAAGAGCGATAAGAGCTAGTGGACTTGAGAAGTATACTTTACGTAAAATCATAACAATTATTATTTTTATTTTTAAATTTCAAAGATTCTGACACCTCAATTGGCTGTAACGCTTACTGTTCGGTCAAGGAAGACTGAATGTTTCCTGTGTAGGAACGGCTATTTCACCATTAACGTTAGAATTTATTAGCCAAATTATTCTCCATTTTAATCTGGAAACATAAAAAACGGCGAATATCCATCATGCAACAGAGAAGTGACTTGTTTTGATTAAGCACTTCTTCTCAAGTGTTTTTCTTTCTTTCTTTCTTTACGCTTCCTTATAATTACTGGCCTGCTTCAAGCTAAAACGGACGAGAGAAAAGAAGATAACACACACACACACACACATATATATATATATATATATATATATATATATATATATATATATATATATATATATATATAATACTAGTCGTTGGCTGAAACCTCTCAAATGTTTTCGTTTCTTTATGAAAATCGGCGTTTTACCTCGTCAAATGTTTAAAAAAAAACGTTTTTGCTGCCTGGCGAAAGAAGAGTTCACAGAAAAAAATCGATACGGCATTTGTCCACGTTTACTAGAAAACAATCCATACGAGCAGATGAGCACAAGTGCTTCTACTGGGAAGGATATCTAGCACTGCCTGGGATATCATTTCTATCAGTAGACTATAGTAAATTTTTAAATAGGCATCTTATTTTTATAGCGTCAGAAAAATTGAAAAAATATAAGATAAAAAAAAATGTCGGTTATTTCTCAGAGTGGAATTCAATTCATTATTTTTTTGTTGTTTTTAATTTATTTAAATGCATTTTTCCGTTTAACATATAAGATTCTAAAATTTAAAATTAAAAAATACTTCACTTTTAATATGAATATCAAAATGGCAGAAAAATATGTATCTTGACACAAGAAAAATATACATTCACGTGGCAATTCATGTATAATTAGGTAGCAAAGCTTTGTATGAAACGCGTCCTAAAACCGAGGGCACATAGTGAGGATCAAAGGCATTATTATAATAATATGCGGGAACAATTTGTGAATATTCTGATAATGTGTTTCTTAGACAGTAATATATATATATATATATATATATATATATATATATATATATATATATATATATATTGGACATTGAGCTCACCATCCAGGCGGTGACAGTGTGTTCCAAGCATAATGACCTGACGATAACGTTTGAGCATGAAACACACCAAATGTTAACCTGAAGGTCTTCTTTTCTATTCACATACACTGTATTCCCTGATACCGAGCAGCTTTACCTTAAAACTATATTTTTTTATATATATATATATATATATATATATATATATACACACACACACACACACACACATATATATATATATATATATATATATATATATATATATATATATATATATATATATTCAGGACTCTTCTATCGTTTTCACACACACTAGGCGCACTCTGAAATGAATCGAATATCAAAAGGTTTATATTTGTTCTAACATGCCTTACATTTGCTGGTAGCGGCCTTACATTTGTTGTAAAGTGGCTTATATTTGTCAAAGGAGGGATGTTGGATGCGATCTTAAATTTTTGAATTGGAAACGACATTACATATTTATTTTATATTATGGCAACGGATTTGTTACCTTTAATATATATATATATATATATATATATATATATATATATATAGCAATCCTTCGTTTATGCATGTTTCATTAAAAACGACAGACAAGGTACTATGGTTAAGATTTTTATTTAATTTTTCTTTTGTTCGAACAAGAGCTTTCTTTTCTGGACAAAGAGTGTGTAAAAACTGTCCAAATATTTTATAGTTTCTAGCACCTTCGGCTATACTTTTAGCCATTATCAAGGATGATTCAATTTTTCAGCTTAATTGAGTGTGTGCATTATGTGTATGTCTTAGTGTGTTATAGAGATGTTTTAACTCTACAACACACTAAAACATACACACTCTTTGTCCAGAAAAAAAGCTCTTGTTCGAACACAAGAAAAAATTAAATAAAAAGCTTAACCGTATTACCTTATATGTCGTTTTTTTAGCATATATATATATATATATATATATATATATATATATATATATATATATATATATATATATATATATATATATATTAGTGTGTAAGAAACACTTTAGTAGTAATGCCTAACAAATTTTTCCCGCATATCATTATCTTAATGCTTTTAATCCTCACTATGTGTCCTGGGTTTGTGGCTGCGTTCCACACATAGCTTTGCTTAGCAATTATACATCCAGCCGACGGTGCTATCCTTTTAGTGACAAAGCACTATTTTTACAGATCGTCACCACCATTCGCCAGCCACTTTCGTAAGCGATAAGTAGCGGCTCTTCATTTCGTAGTGTGACAGCTGTGCAGGAACGCCCAGAAATGTCACACACATCACCTTCTTACTGCCACTGCTTAAACATATTATCCACATCGCATCAATTTACTTGTTCTTCACAAACATTCTTCAGCAAGGGTCGATGAATCTCAACGAGTGGACCTTTTATCTATATATGGGGATCATACGAACTTTCCTGTCAGACGCTAATTTTCCAGACTACTGCTCAGCGGATATCTTGTTAGAAGGCAAAAAATAAATTGTTTTGGCAGGGAAGTACAACTCTATAATAATGAAATATAATATCAAGGTGATCTTACAAAAACTGCTATTGAAACAATATGGTATCGAAAAAGTCCTAAAACGTAAATAAATATAATAGATACATAAATAAAATATATAGATATATAATATAATACCTATATAAAATAAAATATAATAGATATATAAATAAAACATATAGATATATAATATAATAGATATATAAAATAAAACATAATAGATGCATAAATAAATATATAGATATATAACATAATAGATATATAATATATAAAATAAAAATATATGGATATATAATATAATAAATATATAAAATAAAAAAATAATAGATATATAAATAAAATATATGGATATATAATATAATAGATATATAAAATAAAATATAATAGATACATAAATAAAGTATATAATATGTAATATTAATTGTCAAAGCTAACACATCAACCCAAATGTAACTTGCCGAAAATATCTAGTACAGAGTTTACACATTTCAATGTTTCAGTCAGACGAAAGGCATGAGAAAGACATCAGGGGAGGCTGGAAGGTATCTGTTCTAAAGGGAATAATTTTTAAAATAAAACCCAGATATTAACCTTATGACACCAATTTTATATATATATATATATATATATATATATATATATATATATATATATATATATATATATATATATATATATATATATATATATATATATATATATATATCTGTGAGTGTCTTTATGTGTATGTGTTTGTGCTTGTGTGTGTACTTGTGTTATTATCACTATATAATATGATCATGCATGTCTGCCTAGATAAATATAATCATTATAGTTATAGAGATAAAGTAACTAACATTGAAAGTATGTCTAAATGCCAAATATCCCATATATTAAACTGGTAATTTATATTAAAACTTGTCCTGTGTAATTCAATAGCAAAACAACAAAAAGATGGCTGCGATAATTGTTGACACTTAAATGAACTTAACGCTTTTAAGTTAATGTAGTTTTGTCTAGTTTTTTTACATTGAGAAATAGTCACACCTGTTTACCCTCTCAGGCTTCATAGATAGATAGATAGATAGATAGATAGATAGATAGATAGATAGATAGATAGATAGATAGATAGATTCTCTGAGCAAGTCCTACTGACATGTTCCCGGTGTTGTTGCGCTTATTAACATCAAAGCATTTGCCTACACATCGAGGCCAGCGCCAAGTTTTGCAGCACACCTGGTGACTGCGATTGCGTTCAACATGATATTCGATAAATACAGTAGACTTTATTAGTTTCTCGAGTCGACATATCTTGAAATGTCTATATGCCTATGCTAATAACTTGTTAAATGCTAGTTTAACAGGTAAGTCTCTCTCGGCAGATTGTACACGTAGTTGAAAAAAGACTTGGCACTTTCAAAACGTTATTAAATTCTTCTGTGCTCAGCAAAATCTTGGAATATTTAATCAGCCCAAAGTGATTCTCTTGCACTTATTGCTATCGCGCTTACACGTATATCAGTAAAAGAAATCTTCACATTACACCACACCAAGCTTTAAAAGCATTAAAACGCAAGTGGGTTGAAATGACTGATAAGACAAACCATGCGCGGCAAACTGTCCCGTAGGTGACTTCACTATGGCATAGGCTTTATACGGTTAAGAAAAATTAGGCTTGAAGGAAGAAAATGGAAGTTTTATATATATATATATATATATATATATATATATATATATCAACTAAACGGATCATCAGGGAAAAGTAAGGTGAAACCTAGGTAGGTTTGTCTGGCTCACTAGGTGTATCTAGGTCTGCTCTACGGTTGTATTGAGCGCTTTTGTTAATTGTTTACTCGTATCGGGGTTTTTTCTTTGGGCTTCAGACCTGCATCTGTGCGAATTTTTGTCGACAGAAGTTCATGTTTATAGCTCTTTCTTTTTTTAAAACCTTTTTTCCCTCGAGATTGATTTGATTATTAGCAAATCAAAAATTCGAGGGTTTTTCGAAACGAGTCTAGTTATCTATAAATATATATATATATATATGTGTGTGTGTGCGTGTGTGTGTATCTTGTCTGTCGCTGTGTGTTTGAATCTTAGTTATCCATTACATCCAAGAGCACTTGGTATTCCCAAGCGGTCACCCATCTAGGCACTGACCTGTCACAGCGTTGCTTAACTTCGGTCATCGAACCTGATGTAGCCGTAGGACGCGTGTGTTATTTAACGCTGAAATCTAAATATTTCGTATACAGTTTTCTTTTTTTTCTTTTCGAGAAAATAGTTTTAGTGATGCAACTCTTACTAATTAACCCATAACTGGCGGGGGGGAAGCCGTGGATGCTTACATTTCCCAAAGGTATTTGCGCGTAAATGAATATAGCGAACCCAACTGGAACTGGAACTCGGCTCCCCGATTAACAATTCTCAGTCATTATCCGTTACACCACCCTCACATCCAAGCTCAGGATACCTGGTATTCCCAAGCGGTTACCCATCTAGGTACTGACCAAGGTGGGCATTGCTTTACTTCGATGTTCCAACGTGATGTAGCCGTAAGTTCTGTGTGTGTGTGTCTGTGTTTCTGCTTTTGTGTGTGTGTGTGTGTGTGTGTGTGTGTGTGTGTGTGTGTGTGTGTGTGATTCACATATTTATATCATTATAAAACTCTACAGCTTTTCTTGCGGGGGTGGGGTGTGCGTGCATTTCTTTAATCCTTTTTGATATTTATTATTGTTTATTTTACATAGAGTATCGATGAATGCAATCAATTTTCGTGTCATTATGGACAAAATCGCCTATTGCACTGCCGGCCGCATACGACGAAAACAAATCCATGTGTTGGCCTCGATCAGCGTATTCGAAATTGAAATCGCGAGGATTCGATTTTCTAAAGAAACATTCTAAGTCCCTATCCTTAATTCCTAACATTTAGTTTGTTTGTTTTTTTAGAAAATAAGTCATAAAGAAAAAAATATTATTTTTAATGGATTACATTTATTCTAATTCTAGTATCAACTAATAATAAATAATAATAGCTACTCACTCTTAGGATACCCGACTATTAGGTCGACTAGCCAATACTTATTACGAACGCTCGCTCAGGCACATTTGTGTTTACTATTTACATTATTCGGACTATTGTCCTCATCTTTGACGCCATATTTATCATAACGTTTCGGCCGTTGTACGCTCCAGCCTTCTTCAGGTGGTTGGAATGTCGAACTGAACCCTTTATTTTGCTCGCTTGGGGTAGACTGTTCTAGTTCCACGAACCAAGTTTTTAATGGATGTCAGATATCAGTTATCTCCTGTTAATTCCCCTCTCCAAGTTCTCCACTGCCTTAACCGGGTATTGAACTCACACAGTTTGAGTTCTGTCACTGGATCTAACCAACGCCTTTATCCACTGTGCCATGTGTCCATTTCGACATTCCAACCACCTGAAGAAAGCCGGAGTGTACACGTGTACAACGGCCGAAACGTTGTAATAAATATGGCGACAAAGATGAGGAAAATAGTCCGAATAATATAAATAGTGTACATAATAGCTCATCTCAGACATATAGACATTTGTGTTTGTTCAACGCCCACAGAATCCACCATGTGGTTTATACTGCAACTATGCTGAGCAGACGTTAGTTACAGTTTCTGGGAGAGATCGTGTTATCTAGTGTGATCAACAATCTGAACAAGGGCATCGCTCTCAACCCCTCACGATGACTTGTGACGTCGTGCTAGAGCAGCTGTCAACGACACCCAAGAGTTCCGTCTACCCAATTTCATTCAGAAGGCTTGGATCAACCCGTGGTTGTTAGGCACTGGGATCGCCCCTCTCCAGACCGATAACATCAGGACATCTACTTCCTGACAAATCAACCGTGGTGAGATTCGAAACCGGGTCTCCTGATCAGAAAGCGAACGTTCTACCCACCCGTCCATATTCTAGTAGAGATTTTCCAAGCGTAGCTTAGATGTGGCACAAGGCCGAAAGTATGGGACATCCAGTGAGGATCGAACTCACTTTTCAGTAGTAACTGATCTAGCAAGTCAAGCTTGCTAATCATTACACCACGCCGAGGTGCCCATCCATATTCTAGTATCCACTAAAGGTCTATGTACAATACAAGTAAGTGAATAAAAGATTTGAAACGACCCACTTATTAAAATCTGACTAAATATCCAACATTTTAAACTGAACGAGAACCCCAACGTGATGTTCAATAGAATTATGAAATTGATAATATTGTTTCTCTCCCGCATCATTTGTAATATTTGCTTTAATATTTGGCATGTTTATTCTCATTCATCATTCAGTTAGGCAATCAGTCAGAGTTTCGGCTCTTGCGTGTCCAATTTGCGACGGACCTTCCGTCTGGTATGGCGTACGGACTTGTCGTCGGATTCATTTATACTAAATTAAAATTTCATTACATTTAAATTTTCTCCTGCGGTTACTCAAGCTTTAACTAATGAACGTCCAGGGTTCACGAATCACAGTCTCGAAAACTTTGACTTAGAGTATACTTCATTCTGCAGTATTCTTGTGGATTTTAGCCTTCAAACCGATCACCTTGTTTCCATGCCAACAAAACAAAAATGAAACAGTGAAAAACGCTGTTCCAAGGCAACAATGGTTGAAACTGAAAGGTAATGAAGACATTTAACAGAAAACCATCATCTTGTGGAACAGGAGGGTGACGGTTGTAATGACCATTATTGGCGCAACTGAACAGTCGTAAGGTGTTTTGCAAAAAGAGGACATAAATTTTTAGATTGTCATAAGTAATTTCCGTTTGTGGGAAACATTCCACTCGTTCAGACGTTAACAGCTAGGACCCGCCGTGACACGTACACAGAGTCGACTCATCCTCATTTCCTTCATATTCAAGGAGGAAGTTCTCTCTTCCCATGAACTGTTGATCGGATGCTGACCCGATCACAAGGAGCGAACCTCTTCAACTCTAGGATCAACGGTTTTCTATCTTGCTTATCCTCTTAATATTCATTTCTTAATTCCTCTTCTTGTGCTCTTACGGAAACCTCATCCAGTAGCCCTCTACCTTGAGTGGTGATTGGTGCTTCTATTGACGGAAAAACGGTATTAAAAACAATTGTAATTAAATACGAATCATACGAGACAGATAGAGTCGACTAAAATACGACAATGTCCAACGCCAAAGGTAGTGGACTGACAAGCACGAATCTCCCCAACCGATCTCAAAAGCTGAGCTTCAAGGTAATATTGTGCATGTATCGTGATTATCACGGTATTACTCATATAGGCTTATTTGATCACAATGAAGTACAAAGTACGTCCAGCAGTAGCAACGTATCTATAAAATTGTGGCCAAATGCGCCCAGTGTTCTTCAACAGAGAAAACGTTCTCCATGATAATGCAAGGTCGCAGACAGCAAAAATAACTGAGAGAAAATTTGGGAATTTTGTTGGTCTGTCCTGTCTCACCTACCATATTCAACTGATCTTGACCCAACAGTTTATCACCTTTTTCGATCGCTGCAAAACGCTCTGATATAGAAACCTTTCTGCAATGAAAACCAGATTAGACTTTTTTTTAATCCAAATCTATGGAATTGTAGAGTAAAGCTATGTATGATGAGCTTTCTGATACATGTCAACGAGTCGTTATAAATAATGTCAAATATCAGATCCGAATAAAGATTACAACAAAATAGCACCCAAGAAATAAAACATCATGCGTAAATATCCTCAGTTTATTTTTATTATTTGTTTACACACACACACACACACACACACCCACACACACACACACACACACACAACTTCTCGAGAGCAACTCTCTGCGGCTTCTCGGTCTCACGTTGACTGCTGACCCGAGATGGAATAAATACATCGAGTCAATTGCCTCGTCCACCGCAAGGAAAGTTGGCTTCCTGAGTCGCGCTAGGAAGTTTTGCTCCCCGGAGTCGATCCTCCAGATCTACAAATCAACAATTCGCCCTTGCATGGAGTATTGCTGCCATATATGGTCTGGTGCCCCTTCTGTTTGCCTCGGGGTTCTTGATAGGCTCCAGAGGCGGATATGCAATGTAGTTGGCCCTGCCCTGGCGTCTCATCTACAGTCACTTTCTCACAGACGCGCCGTCGCCTCCCTCTGTCTGTTCTACAAATACTTTCATGGAAATTGCTCCGAGGAGCTGCATTCGCTGGTTCCCAGACATGAGTTCCAGCGCCTTACGAGGCTGGCATCCCGCTCTCGCCCCTTCACTGTCGAAACTCGTAAATGTAGCCGTCTCTTCTACTCTAATAGCTTCATGTCTCGCACCTCTCGCCTGTGGAACTCCCTTCCCTATTCCTGTTTCGCTGTGAGCTATAATCTCCAGCTATTCAAGTGTAATGTCAATCGACATCTCCAGTTGCCTTGATCTTTCCACTACCCTCATCCTTTCTTCTATCACTCCTATCTGATCTTGCTCTAAACTTTCTGTAACCCCTTGCGTCCTAGTGGCTTCCCGCCTTGCTTGGGGTGAAATGCTTAAAAAAAAAAAAAAATATAATATATATATATATATATATATATATATATATATATATATATACATGAATCATTCACACAAAACTAATGCAAAGGTTAATGATTTAAATGGCGAGACATCCATCATCGCAAACAATTCAAATAGTACACAAAAACCTCCAGATCCGTTATGAATGAATTGATCCTTGTTTATATAAATTTCTGCCGTATTAGTTGTTATTTTTACTACAAGCTTTCGTCTGTTCCTACAGACATCTTCAGGTATATAATAGATGTTGTTCTTGTTTTTTCTCTTAGTAATAAGAGGACATCGAAAAAATATGTGTATTGTATCCGAAATGCTATAGAAAATGAGTTATTGGTTTTTGAACGCGCCAAAGCAACGCTGAGTTTGATTTTAAATTTTTTAAAGTGTTTGCGTTTGTACCAAATATGGTAATGAACAAATTATTTTACTGGTAAATTTTACTGTCAAAGTGGCATGAACTATATTGTTCAATAATTACAGTAATGTCGCACTTATTAACCAAAAGTCGCACATGGATCAGTTATTTAAATTACAATAAACGTGCAATCAATTTACAAATACATGAATCATTCACACAAAACTAAATCATTAACCTTTGCATTAGTTTTGTGTGAATGATTCATGTATTTGTAAATTGATTGCACGTTTATTGTAATATATATATATATATATTATGAAATGGACAAAGTCCGACAATTATTTTAAGACAATTATTTTAAGAATCGAACCTGCATCCTATAAGAAACCGTGATATAGCCTGACGGGCTTTTACCGATTGAGCCACAGAAGAGCGTTTCGGTTAGCAAGGTCGATTTTACTGTTTTTAAACTACAATTCTCCATGATTTTCTCTCGTACATTCATATCTGCTCGATGTTAGATTTATCATTCATTTTTTAATCCTATATTTCATAGTTTATTTTGTTCAGGTTAGGCTTCAACTGTGTTATGTATATAGCTTCAATAATTTTTAGTTTTTATTTATTTTTTTTTTATGTTTAAGTATAGTTGTATTTTCAACGACGATTTTCGATTGATAACTCTAACATGTTTAGTCATTTAAATCAACATGCCTGGCCGCATACACAATTCCGGAAAATCCTCGTTGAAAACGCAACTATACGTAAACATGAAAACAATAAACAAAAACTAAAAATTCTTGAATATATATATATATATATATATATATATATATAGAGAGAGAGAGAGAGGGGGCTTTAGAGCTTTCTTTTCGTAAATTAACTCCTAAGCTTCTGGGTTTGATCTGTACAATTCAAGCAACACTTTCCTAAAATTTCTCTACGTTCGTCTTGATAACATAATCTACTCAGAGGCAACTTATAATTGTATTGCTTCGACCAAAAGACTATTCCACTTTCCTATGTTTTCTTGTGAGTCGTGCCAGTTGACAATTGTCCATGAAGAACACAAACTCTAACCAAAGTCTATCCAATGTAGCTCTACATTCATCACGAAACATTCAAGCGATTTTCATTAGTTTCTTCATGTAACTTAGACATTTGTCTTTCTGACCTTTATTTAACTATTGTAGCTTCTTTACTTTCACGACATTAGCCAATGTTAATATTCTTCATCTTTTTTTTGTTTTTGTTCTCTGTTTACATTCGCAACGCCAGCTTCATTTTTTTTTTTTTTTCTCTTTGTGAGACATTCTCAGATCTTTTTTTTTCTTGTTGATCTTATCTTGTCAAGTGATTTCAGTACCTTTTTTCTCTTAAAACTTTGATTCTTCTTTGATCTTCTTTGTTCAATTCTTTACCAATTCCCAATGTTCTACTCCCATCACCCGATAACTACAATACATTTTTTTTTCTCTTTCGATGTTATATCTTTATTACGACTTGGTTTTCACATTAGATCCGCACTGATTTATCTGCTGATAATCGATAAATGCTCAATATCAGCATTTGCCGATTAATTGATCATCGGATTTGTTTTGTTTTGGATTATTTGTTTGTTTTTAATCTCTTTTCATGCTCGATAATTCTTCTTTACAAAATCCCAGAAATTTAATTCCTAGCTTAAGAATCATCAGTTTAGATAATCTTTTGAGAGCTTTTCGTTAATTCTTGACTATTTTATTGAGAGCAATTATATCACTGATTACCAACTGATTAATTGGTGTCACCCTGATTGATATGTCTGAAATTCAAAAAATGAATATTAATAAGTATTGCATATATTTAATTCCAGTATGACCAGTATTCAAGCTACACAATAAAATATCACACTATCAAATAAGTTATTTTAAATATTTCTTTAAAACTTTATAAGCTGAAATTCAATTAGTATATTTCTCATCTAAATATAACCAGAAATCGATCGCTTTATAACAATATTATCGAGAAAACAATGTCTTGCATGATAAAATATAATACAGAATAGAATGTGCACTTGGAAACACTTGAATCAAGATTTTATGGTTTGAAACGATAGAGATCCTGGTGTCACTAATGCCTGTGTTGATACTGAGTAAGGTGCTGGGGATTTTCTTGTGAACATGCAAATACAATAATAATAATAATAATAGAAATTTAATCAGTTCTTTTTTATCTTCATCGGGTTTTTCTGTCTTTTCATTTCACTTTACAGTCACATCCGCCAACAAGATCTCTAATCGGGAGTTTGGAGGCTTTGAGTAGCATAAAACGATGTCTTATTGTTGTTCCCAGATCTACACTGCCCCGGGGTTGTAGCACCTGTTAGGGTCCTAGCTATGAACAAATAGTAAACCTCAAAACAAAACAAAAGACTATGAAAGTATAAAAATAGATTTTTATATCAAAATTACCCAAAATACATATTTATATTGAAATTACCAATAATGCCTATACATAGTAAAATTACCAACAATACCTATTTATAGTAAAATTATTGACAATGCCTATTTATAGTAAAATGACCAACAATGCTTATTTATCGTAAAATGACCAACAATACATATTTCTATTAAAGTTACCAACAAGGCTTATTACCAACAATGTCTATTTCCTATAAAATGACCAGCAATAATTTTTATAAAAAACAAAACCACATCTACATTTTATCTGTAGTTAAAGACATGCAATTGCGTTTAAAATATATTTAGTTGAAGACATGTGATTGTATTCAAAATATTTAGATTTCGCCATTAGAGGTTGATATGCCACTAAACAAAATTAACCAACATAAGACACACGCACCACCGCCTCTTGTAGTTATATCCACACAAACATGTACATGCACAAAAGCTGAGTATCATCTACCATGTATTTAACTGTGAAAGCAGAATTTTTATTACTTCAGAGCTCCCAAGAAAATTATATTTCGGCATTAAATGACCCATGAGGAGTTGATATGCCATTAAACAAACTTTTGCTGTCTCTCACAGAATTCATCTCATCTAATTGGGCTAATAAATGTCCGCACTAAATAGGCT
This sequence comes from Acanthosepion pharaonis, assembly GCA_903632075.3. Classification (NCBI taxonomy): domain Eukaryota; kingdom Metazoa; phylum Mollusca; class Cephalopoda; order Sepiida; family Sepiidae; genus Acanthosepion; species Acanthosepion pharaonis. The sequence continues at coordinate 480,979 of CAHIKZ030000581.1, forward strand.
CTCATGCTGTCGATATAAAAACAGAAAATGCGTTAACTGAAAAGTCTTTCAAATATAGTCGCAGTTGACATTTAAAAACAAAAACCGGTTTTGTTTATTTTAAGGATTTTTTTTTTCAATTTGAATGAAACTTTTATTGCCAAAAGGACCGATTGATTTGATGTTCTGTATTTAGAAGTCTCTTCGTATATTTTATTATTCTGTATTATATGAAATAAGGATTGTTACCTTCAAGGATGTTTAAAGAGTTATTAATTAACCACAAGCGTTTCTTTTCTGTTTAATTACTATTTACTGAGTCTGTCTGTACCTGGCACAAGGACAGATGCAAATCAATGGGATTAATCACCAATTGAAACATTGAATTTTATCTGACCTCGAAAAACAGACAAGTCATTGACATGAAAATGAAAACAACTCACTCGGCTTATTAGCTAGTTATAAGTTAATTGTGTCTTAAAGCGACAATATCTATCTATCTCTCTATCAAAAAAATGTCAGATCGGGTTACAGCATAATTTCCCATCCCACAAAATGCTTCATATCTAAAAACCTCTAAACTAATTGTTTCTCTTTGCCAGATTTTCAGATAAGACGTTTAGCCATCTTGATATCATTTGTCGTAAGAATCACTAAAAAAAAACCTTTGATTTATTCAGCTAGAAGAAAAACACGTTAAAAATCGTTTTGTGTCAGCCCCACTGTCTTCCCAACTGAGCAATGGTGAGAGAAAAAGATTATTTAAGCTTCATACTGTCTCCCCTCAATTTCCACTTTTATATATATATATACACATGCTCTATCCCTGATACTGAGAAGCTTAGCCCATAAACTATATCATACCTTAAAACTATATGTTTATCACATATTAAGACTATATTTTTACCATATATATATATATATATATATATATATATATATATATATATATATATATAAATAAGTGAACATAGAAGTCAACACTTAGAGGCGACAGTCTGTTTCATGCTAGATGCAATCGTCAGGCCACGAGTGCTGTTAGTTTTCTCGGCTATTTATATATATACCGGTCAGTGGCCTGACAATTGCATCTAGCATGAAACAGACTGTCGCCTCTAAGTGTTGATTTCTATGTTCACTTTTATATTTATACACGCTCTGTCTCTGATATTGAGCACTTTATCCCATAGCACATATTTAGACTATATTTCTTCATATATATATATATATATATATATATATATATATATATATTGTTTCAAATTTTAAGGTGATGATTGATCAATAGCGTTTATAGACAGTGTAGACATAGGAATCAACAAAGAATGGCTGTAGTTTGTTTCCTACCTCATCGCGGTCTTCAAAATATAAGGAATGAAAGAAAAAGAAAAAGGATAGGATAGAATTATATTGACTAAGAATATCTGTGGAAATTTTATGGTTTTCCTATTTAAGTGCATTTGATTAATTTTAATTGTTCGTTTAATGATTAAATAAGCTCTTTGCATGTTCCCCGACAATAAAATGTCTATCTATAAAAGGCGGAATGTGTGTGTGTGTGTGTGTAACGAATGCACGGTCGCAATTTTCGACGGATTTGCACCAAAATTTACATGCACATGCTCCAAGTTAGCGGGAAGGCCAAGACCGACTTTGAATTTCCCAACTCCCATCGATAGTGGAAATATTCAATTTTTTCATGCTTCTACGGCAGTTTTCATGTAGTTTGCGGCCATTTTCTACTGGCCAGAGTGAGAGCCAATAGCTGGCTGCCACGAATAGGCAGGAAGATTCTATTGGCCAGCGTGAGAGCCAACAGCTGACTGACACGAATGTTAACTAGCATGCTAGCATGCAAAAAAATCGATAACTACATTCGTCACAAGTGGGAAAAATTTAAATCTGCATGGCACTTTGCTCCAATTGGCTCATTCGCTTGCTTAAACTCAACGTTGATTCTGATTCCGCAGAACTAGGTTGGGTGTGAAAAAGTATTTGTTGTTAACATTCTTTTTTCATTCGGGTTTTCCAGTTACGAGTCCTTTTTTTAAAGCTGATCGTTTTGTGTTCATTTTGTTTAGTTCTTTTTTCGTAACAGATTTAATGTTTAGTACAGAGCTTAGAAGAAATTCGCAGTGTGAGATAGGCAAGAAGTAAGGCATGTAGCAACATCAGCACGGCAAAGGGCACTCGTTTAAATGCAAAGAAGGGCAAAAATATTTTAAGTCAAGTGATAGCGATTGCTGTATGAGTCGTACGATTTTTTAATCAAGCACGGGCAACGCCGGGCCATGCTGCTAGTATCTCGATAAATTTTGAGATTAACAACTTTAATTAAATATTGAAATAACGATCATAAGTATTAATGGAAGTTATTATTTAAAGAAGTAAGTGGGTACAAATGAAAAGATTAAAAATTGATAAGATTTTCCATTTCACCGAAGTAAACGTTACACACATAAGTGTCATCGCTTTCTCTAACTCCATTTTCTTTATTTCTTTCTTTTCTCTTCCTTTCCTTAAAAACAAACATATATACTTTCTTCCGTCTGTCCTCTCCATGAAACAGGAATTGGCCATTGTTTATCAGAGTTAATTGCAAGGCATAACGTGTATGCTAACTCTTTAAGGAATTAAAGAGACAACAGAATTATAATGCATATATAAGTTGCAGGAAGACTGACCTCACAAGATATTACAATATTTAATCCGCCTTATAAAAATTTCTTACGTTCCACTCGGAGGACGTTTTGAATCCTATCGGCCTTTGCTAATCTGTCAGGTAGAGATACCTGTACTAATTGGTCTGATCTCTTAATGATAAAAAATCCAATACTGTCAAATTGGGTCATTAAAAAAAAGTATATGTCCTTCCTTTTCATTAGGAAGATAATATTAGATTGTAAAATGAATTTGCATATCGACCTGGGAGGAATCAGAAACCAATTTATGGTTAATGACGACATTACGAAAAGCAATTTCAACAAAGGATGGACTTTAAAAAAAAAACTGTGTCAACAAAATAGTAACTGATCATAAAACTAGTTTTCTAAGCACTACTCACGTTTCGAAATATCCAAAAAAATTTACCGACTGGAACATGTTTCATTATCGATATTTTCAACAAACCAAACGTTATAGTATGGCTTGCCGATCGTATCTGAATATATCTGTCTTCAAGGGTGGCTAGGTAATCCCTGTTACAGGAGCCTGTTCAGTCATATTTGGGTTTGTTCAACGCCCACAAGCCCCCCCACCCCGGCTTATAATACATACTGTGTGTAGTTTAGTTACAGTTTCTGTAAGAGGGTGCATCTGGCCTGATGAAGAATTTGAACAACGTAATTATGCTTCAATACGCGTAATTAATTTGATATATGTTATTCTGCTTTCACAGTTGAATACATGGTAGATGATACTCAGCTTTTGTGCGTGTACATGTTTGTGTTGATATAATTGCTAGAGGCGGTGGTGCATGCGTTTCATGTTATATTTTAGAATGCAAGATGTAAAATGTTATATGGATGAATATCATAAAAGAGTTCTTGGTTAATTTTGTTTAGCGGCATATCAACCTCTAATGGCGAAATCCCATGTCTTCAACTAACTATATTTTAAACGTAACCCTTGGTTACAATGACTTGTGACATAGTTCTCGTACCGATCAGTTCCCCCATCAAGCAATTCCCAACCTCTACTCAGTGGAATAGTTTTCAAGCATTATCCAACGATGCCACCTGCTAGGATCGTCCCCTAGACGAGATCGAAGCCGGGTCGGAATACTATGTTTTTAATCCTACGGCCAAAAGGCTCACATTACATATTAATAACTTACAAACACGGTGTTTTGGTTTCTAGATGGTGGCAAAAAATTGAATTTACACGTTGTTTGAAAATATATTTTTATTGATATTGCTAGACCACAAAAATCTCCTGAGCCGACCAAGCATAGAAATAAATACAATATGGGAACCAGTAATAAGGTGTGCCAGAGAAAGGCAATGATAACAACAAAATTTGCAATATGAGCTCTGGTAAAAATA
>CAHIKZ030000581.1:490000-542500 GCA_903632075.3 Acanthosepion pharaonis
TATATTTAATGATAATTTTATCATTTTATTGTTTTCTTATTTCTTATTTCGTTTCTATTATTGTCCGTAATAAGTCAAAGTGGTACATTTGATAACGAACTGTTGACTCCAACATCCAGTCTAAAATATATGTAGTCGTTCCTTGCCATGGTAAAAAGCTTAGTTGTCCCAGTGGTCCCAAGAGTGAAGCCGTCTGTAGTTCCAACTCCTGTAGAGCCATCCATGGTGGTAAGGTTGTGATGGTGGGAGCAGATTGAACTCGATCAAACCCCGAAGTCGTAATAGGCAAAGAATTAAACAATCTCAACGGCAAAACCAGAGAGCGGACCATGACAGATAAAGCATCCGAATGCCTGATGCAACCAGGTTTGCTAAAATCTCGTCTGTCTCAATCTCGTTTGAAGCGGGCCAACTCTGTGGGATTTTTCCGTCGCGCAAAGTTGTCTATCAAAATCAAGTTCACGCGAATGGTCTCGTCAAACTCTCTTGATTCACAACCATTTCCGGTGGGAAGGAGAAGAAAGGGAATAAGAAGAGATGACGACGATTCCGATGATCAGATGCGAGCGGGTGCCGACGAAAAACACTGAGAGAGAGAGAGAGAGAGAGAGAGAGAGTAAAAGTGTGAGAAAATCATAACGTTTCTCTCAGTGTAAATTCATGGCCGACTTATTAATTCACTGAAGAACAATTATTTATCTCAATCTTTATATGTCTGTCCCGCGAAATAAGATTTCAAATACATGAAATAATAAATATTTAATAATAATATTTAATAATAAATATTTTATAATAAATATTTATATACAAATTGGACGATCAGCAAATATTTTCATTATTTTTTACAGTATTTTATTGTATTGAAATTAATCGTCCTTGTTATGAATAATCAAGAGTGGTCTCCACTTGTTTTGTTAGTCTCCTTTTTGAGAATGCTATTTCTGTTTACTGGGACTATAAAAGGACACTATACGCAATCCTTGTATTCTCAGTTGAATAACGTTTTCTTAAAGCTTACATCTATGTACTTTTGTCATTACAGTCCTCAAAATCTTTAGTTTTAAAGTTCTATAAAATAATTACAGTTATTCATTTTATCATTAACACATTTCCAGTGGGAATTTGTGTTGTTCCGTCGCGACCTCTGGTATCGTCATGAAGTGAATTAGACTTTCCGTCTCTATGCGTGTTTTGTGTGTGTACGCGCGTATGTTGTTTGGTTTGCTTTTTTTGTTTTACTGCATATCAACCTCAATGGGTTATTTAATGCCGACAAATTTTTTTATTGCTGGTAATATTTTGTTTTGTCAAAAATCCGTTTCTGGTAATATTTTTCCTTCAAAATTGTATTGTTGGTAATAATTTTATTCAAAAAGTATTGCTGGTGATAATTCACTATTTGCCCATATCTGAGACCCTAACAGGTGCTACCACCTGGTTAAGGGTGGACCTGGAAACACCAGCAATTAAGAGCTGGTTCCATGCTCCTAAAAATCTCCTGATCATAGGCCTTGCTGCTGAATGTAGTTTATCGTCTTACCCAGGAGGAGTGCGTATGTTGCGTGCAATCTCTTTGTACGTGCCGGTATGCAATATATGGTCATTGTGATAGTGTTCTTAAATGTCACTTCCTTTCACTGTCTGTCTGTCTGTCTGTCTGTCTGTCTGTCTCTCTCTCTCTCTCTTTATTGGTCTTGATCTATTTGTATTAGCCAACTGATGGAGAAATGTTCATAAATCTACTTATATTTACATGTGAACTTCTTATGACATCTACTAATGTTCACATAGTAATAGTAATTTATTTGTATAATGAAAACTTACGTCCCACAAAATAAATTATCATTTTGATAATGAGATATATCATATATTCATAAGTTATGTTTATCATATAAGTAAATGTATGTCGGAAAATGCTTGCTAACATATGTCAGTTAATGTTAGCGTTAAAACGTTGATTTGTATAATAAAATCTGACATAGATAGATAGATAGATAGATAGATAGATAGATAGATAGATAGATAGATAGATATGAATAAAACACCGATAGATAGTGTTGAAACTTGACTAATGCATGGAATAATAATACAACACAAAATGTACTTAGAACAAAATGTATTGAAACAAGAAAGTGTACACAATATTTACATATAGTCTTTTGGTATATTCTTGGGAAGACCGTTCCTGGAGAATGTGTTGACTTAGTCGCAGTCGGGCAGAGTCTCTGGATTGAATCTTTTGATTCCTCCTACTCTCTTCCCGGCACCAACCATATTTATATGGTCGGTACTCCACTATGCAAATTAGGTGGATCCTACCACAACAGACAGATAGATAGATAGATAGATAGATAGATAGATAGATAGATAGATAGATATGAATAAAACAGTGATAGATAGATAGATAGATAGATAGATAGATAGATAGAAGATAGAAAGAAACAGATTCAAATAGATAGATAGATAGATAGATAGATAGATAGATAGATATGAATAAAACAGCGATAGATAGAAACAGATTCAAATAGATAGATAGATAGATAGATAGATAGATAGATAGATAGTGATTTAATATCACACAAAATACATTGCTTTTTTCTTATTTTAAACAGGATCATCCATTAACTTCTTCTTCGTACTTCTTCCTAGGCCAGTGATCGTAGCCTTAATCTTAGGACCGCTACCATACAACTTTTACTTGAACACCCTTCGTATTAGTTTATTGATGCCTCGCCTTATTCCGAATATTAGTTCGAATGGAAATGATAGGGTGACCGTGTGATAAGCTTTATTCTTCTTTCAACTAAATCGTCAGAATCTATGAGTCCTTACTGACATTCATGCCAGTTTGGTATTTCCCAACACTGCCGCTCTTGTTCGCCATCCTTATGGATGAATGTCAAACCGTCCCACTCTGCAGCTGACCTCTCGCAATATTCCTTTAAGTGCACTCATCGTCAAAAACACTTAAACAATTTATATGACTTGATTATGTGCTTTGTTGTCATTAGATGACATTTTAACATTCATATGTTACACTGAAGTCTACTTTATGAAATTATGATACGTTCTTGACAGTATCGCATATTATATATAGTTCCAGTTCAACCTATGACCCATGCGATTGTTGGGGTGCCATGATGTGTAATTCCCCTTCACAGCATTTCTCGAGCCAATGGGAATTACTCGGTGGCACCCATCTCCTCTCTAAGCAACACGCGACTGATTTTGTTGGATTACGGTGTGTTTTTTTTGTTTTTGTTTTTTTGTTTTTTTTTAAGCGTTTCACCCCAAGCAAGGCGGAAAGCCACTAGGACGCAAGGGGTTACAGAAAATTTGGAGCAAGATCAGATAGGAGTGATAGAAGAAAGGATGAGGGTAGTGGATAGATCAAGGCAACTGGAGATACAGAGGCCAGTGAGAGAGAGAGAGAGAGAGAGTACCGGAAACCCCTTTGTTTATTCATTCCCCCACGAGAATGAGATGTGACACAAGGTCGGTTTAATGTGGGGACCCGAGCGCGTACACCCGGGCAGGGACAAAAATTACCCTCAGTCCCCCGCAACCGTCAGTTGCGCTGGCCTCAGTGCGAGCACCGATCCCTCCCTCTTGTGCAATGGGAGGGCGCGGTCTCAGGCAGCTGTTCCCCAGGACCAGGCACCTCTCAGTATAATTTTCCTCAGTTGCGACCCTGTCCTTTGACGGAATCGCCTCTGAGCGCACTCTGTCCAAGGACAGAGACGCAACTGATAGATGATAAGTAATGTGAATAAATTATAGTAATTTATGCACATTTTGTTGGATTACGTGGTACCAACAGTGAATCCGTGACCTGACAATTTCTTGTGGAATATACCGGAGTGGTTTCCTGTTACATTCCCTATGAACTTAACAAATTCAATTAGAACTTTCACTAGGCTGGTTGATTCCCCTTTACCTATCGATAAGTATCTATTCAGTAACCCTCTAACTTAAATGGATCTTGAATCTTTCTTTTCTTTCTATGTGCCATGTCGTTTCAGGGAGTAGGCGATCATGGTTCTCTACCTCTCGCTATCGCTTACAGCTCTCAACAAGTTCGTTCCATCTGCCACCTCCCCCAGACAACGTTCTGTCATCCACTTGCTTAGGCTCGCTAGGTGTCCGCGTGGTTTTCCCTTGTCTCTCTTTAACCTCTATTCGACCCGTGAGTATCAGATTCTCCAGGCCCGCCTGAACAATCCCTTCTTCTTTTTCTTCTTCTTTCTATGTGCCGTGTCCTTTCAGAACGTAGGCGATCATGCCTCTCCACCTCCCTCTATCCCTTGCAGCTCCCAGCTCCTTCCCTCCGCCACCTCCCCTCAAAACACGTTCTGTCATCCACTTGCTTAAATCCGCTAGGTATGACATTTCTTGTTTTCCCTTGTCTCTCTTTCCCCTCTATCCGACCCGTGAGTATCAGATTCACCAGGCCCTCCTTCCTCATTATGTGTCCCAGAAACTTAAGCTGCCTCTTCCGAGATGTTAAGTATAAGCTTCCTCCTTGTTTGCAACCTCTCTAAGACCTCATCGTTGCTCACAGGCCCGATATCCTTAGCATCCTTCACGGCAGCGAATGTTTAACGATTTCCTCAAAGATGAAGAACAGACTCGAGGCGACAGAGATGCGGTTCCACAGAAGGATGCTACGAAACCTTTTATTGGGTGAACAATAGCGTAAAAATGACTAGAAATTAAAAGATCGTAAGACAAAAATATTTAGACAACATGATACCAATGTTTAAGTCATAAAATTTTCGTTTTAAAATCGATCTGTTCGAATTTGATTGCGCGTTCGTTGTGATGATATTCAAAAGGAAAAAAAAACACATCTATCTAATAATAATAACAACAATAATCATAATAATAATAACAACAATAATAAAGATCACTTTTAAATATGTAGCATTTTTTATTTATTTTCGTTTGTATTTTTACTTTTTTTCATATATTGAATATCACATGAACGTGATTTTTATATATATATATATATATATATATATATATATATATATATATAAAAAAGAACAGTAAGATATAAAATCCGGTGTTCTTATAGATATTTTTATTTTTACAAAATAGTGCTCAATGTAAATTTACAGAGCATTAATATTATAAATTAATTGATTTAAAATATGTTTTTTTTCGCTACACAGTTCAAACCATGTTTCAAAAATAGAAGCTAAAAACCCCGAATTTAATTTTGCAATTAAATTAAAAGCATTAGTTCCATTCGCTTGAAGATGAAATGGAACTAATGCTTTTAATTTAATTGCAAAATTAAATTCGGGGTTTTTAGCTTCTGTTTTTGAAACATGGTTGAACTGTGTAGCGAAAAAACATATTTTAAATCAATTAATTTATAATATATATATATATATATATATATATATATATATATATATATATATATATACTTGTTATATAGTTTCGGGGAAATTAAAAACATTTTAAATTAGGTATTTCTAAATTGTAAGTGATGTTCTTGATTGTTGATTGCCTTAATAGGAAGAGCTTCTAAAATTTATAATCTTTTTTTATTTTTTTTATTTTTCTTTACTAAGTATTATTCTATTATCACCAAAGAGCATTCTAATATTGATTGAGTTGTAAAAGATCGGCTATGTTATGTACACAGAGGCTAATCTTCTTTATCTATTTCTTTTTCCATTATTATGAAAGAAATCCCATTGAGGCAGCTTCTTCACAAGAGCCACTGCCCCCTGGAATAAACTCCCGGGAAGATTCCTCATTACAATCTTAATATCTTCAAGTCTTGGATCAACTATTATCTCTCCTGTTATTCAGATGACGGTCGTCTTCGAGTATAGAATCCAGAGGTTAGCAGTGAATATTTCGGAGACAGTAGGAAAGCGTAGTTCAGGTTCGCAGTGGATATCGCAGTAAAGTAGCAGAGCGTAGTTCTTCCTTCTGTTCATCTTCGCCTGACAAGTTGGTACTGGTCATTCGGGTAGAGTGAACAAAATGGCTGCCTTTATACACGACAAATTGAATGTTCTACGTCTTCTGATTCTACTTCTATTGGTGGACTATAAAGTGAGTCCGGGCATTAGGACTAACTCACTAGTTATATATATATACACAAAAAACCTGTAACATCCCCTACATATCCTCACAACCTACAGTGTGTCACTCAATTCTGGACACATAGGAAATCTCATTAACTATATATATTTTTTTTTACCGCTACACATTAGACAAGAAAAAAGAATTGACTTCTTTTTTGGGGGTATACTAAAGATGTTGTCGTCAATGAAAGTCACAGATACAATACACTTGCTTGAACGCATTAAAAGTGGATGTGCTAAAATTGATGGCAATCGGGGGTTCCTGGATCGAGCTCACTTAAATGGTGCAAAGTTGTTATAAAGGAATGAAGTGTCGCTGCCAACACATGAATTTGAACATAGATCACCAGTGAGCAAGCACAGGCGATCCCATTATTGAATTAAATAGACCACGTGACCATACAGGAAACGCATATATGTAGGAAGTAGCTGACGACTAACGATCGCCATTTCTAGTCTATCCTCTATTACTATACAAACCGCTGTTCTCTATTCTGTTCACTATACTATTTCTCTATTAGGAACACTATTTGTTGTAGAGTTATTTAGCAGTGGAGGCTTGTATTTGTACTAAATCGGTCCTAAAATAGGTTCGACGTACAAAACGTTAGGAACTTGATATAATAGGTATTACGCAGAGTAATCTTGTTGTGGTCGCTGATACTTTCGTATTCGACTGACTGTCGTCCGAGATCGACTAGTATTTAGTCACCCCACCACCACCACGAGAGTATCATGTGGCACAAGGCCGGTTTAACGTAGGAACTCGGAGCCCGTGGGTTCGGCCAAAAATATACCCTTTGAACCCGTAAAAAAGGGTTCAAGGTCGGTTTACCTCCCCGAACGAGTCTCCGCCCCTCGGAATAGCCTCGTTCGGGTTCCTCCCGGCCCGAAGGCAGAGAGTTCAACCGTTCAGCCGGTCGTCCGACATCGACTGACCCTCGTGTCTCTTACAACTCCTACTTATATTAGATGGGAGAGTCTATTAACTATAGAATAGGTGTGTTTCACCATAACACTATTCGAAGAGTATTATCAAGCAAGTACTATTAGTGCGAATGTTATTCGAAGGCGACTGACACCAGTAGTGTTCAACGGCGTTACTATCGTTGTATCTGCGATTACAAAGCCTCTACTACAATGAGCATTTCGAAAGTGACAATGAGTGTTCGTTGACAACGCAAAAAAGCGTATCAACCTTTGTATTACAAATGATGGAAATCTTATTGACGATGTTATTTGTTAATATTCCAATTCAATAAAATCTTGTTAAAAATTTAATTTCTTGAAATATGGATTTTTGCCTTTATGTCCAGATTTTAGGGATTAACACTTGAATGACTCTTGAGCTTTTTATTGCATGTAAACTAGTGTAAAAATAACTAGAAATGAAAATAATGTAAGATAAAAGGATTTAGCAAACATTATACGAATGCTTAATTCAAAATCCTTCGTTTAAAGATGTATCTTTTTAAAATTGATTCTTCTTTCGTTGTGTCGATATTCAAAAGGATAAAAAAAAAATATTTCAAAACAAATTCATTGCGGGGTGTATTTGCTTGATCAACCTGGAGTAATGATTCACATCATAATAGCTGTCTTCTCATTAAAACGTCCTTTTTTTTTAAAAAACAGAATAACAAATGCAGTTCAAGCAATAACAGTCTATTAATTATGCAATGGTTCACAGAATTCAAGAATCAAATCAACAAAGATGGCGGCTATGTTAAAATGCGATAATTAAAAAAAAATGTATTCAGAATAAAATTTGAAGATGTGAATAGTTTGACTCTATTGAGTATTTAATAAATCATTCCAATATATCTTGAGTTATCTCATGAACTTTGCTCTATGATGCAGAGACTATGAATTCAAGTGCAGTACTAGATTGGCCACAAGGTCTCAGCTTTTTAAGATCGAAATGGCTAGATATAACCGTAAGTTCTATTCTACCACACGTCTCACTTATGGACCTCTCACGGCTTTTTATTTCCAAGTCAACTTTGATCTTCAAAAATTTCAATGCAATATCAATCATTATCTTCTGTCTTCTTAACTTCTGTTCTTTTATTGTTCTCTCCCCTTAATAGTGTGTTTGCTCATATCCTCTAATACTAAATAACCACTTGCGTCTTAGTGGCTTTATTGCCTTGTTTGGGGTGAAATGACTAAGAAAAAAGAATGTGAAATTGACCCGGTAATTTATGACCACAGTATATATTGTGAGAGCGTATGTGTCTGATTGTTTCTGTGTACATCTACAAGGAGGCCTTAACTGATAGAAACCGCGGTAGCTGAAAAGATTAGTGTTTGTAAAATTTTAGATCTAAACTAGCTCTACAATTTCGATTTTTTCAATTATGTATTGATCACTTTTTAAATATAATCGTTTCCCGGATAGGGTAAAGCTTGTCTGGTAAAACAGTTTTATTTAATATATATATATATATATATATATATATATATATATATATATATATATATATATATATATATATATTCAGATATTTTTATGTTTATACGTTCTTTTATAGATAAATATAAAAAATATCTTAAAATAATTGTTGGACCTTGCCTATTTGATATATAATCGACTCCCCCCCCCCTGTGACGTATGAGGGTCAGGTAGATCATTTCCAAGGAAACCGACAGCCCAACAACAGCACATGAGATTTGATTATAGCGGTGAAGGTCTTGTGCAGGACCATCCACACTTTTTGAAGGCTTAAATACGGAGACTTGGTGCACTACGTGCCACAGGGTCCCTAAGCGACCCTCCGCAGGTTTTGAATTCAGAGTTGTCCTTTTCCTAGACTTGTTGCCATCCAAAGCTATTAAACCCAGTCTACCCTGCTATTTACCCATAGCTGGGGGGAAAGAAAATGATTCATACCTTTCCCAAGGGTATTAGCACGTAAGTGAATGTAATGGATTCGACTGGAATTCGAACTCGGCTCTCCGATTCCTCAGTCTGAGCCTATATCCATTACTCCATCGTGCACACAAAAATTAAAGCTGTCAAAATCAGGAAATTAATACATAGAGAATTTAAAAGGCTCAACCTTAAAATTAAGATCAACATTAATTTTTTAAAAAAAAGTAAATTTCTTTGATGTTACGTAAGATCTAGTTAATGTATTCCAGCCCAACATGAAAACAAACGCCAATCCAATATATATTCACCGACATTCTGAGCACTCTCCATCCGTAATCAAACACATACACTCCTCCATAGAATATAATATTAGTAATAACTCTTCCAGTTAAGATTTCTTTTACAAGCATACTAAATTTTATAACACTGCCTTAAAAATAGTGGCTATAAGTGCGCTGGCATGAAATATATAAAAAAAATAACAACAGCGATAGTAGGAATAAAAATAGAAACAGAAAAACCATTTGGTACACACCCCGCTTTAGCCAAATGGTCAGTACTAAATTAGGACAGAAGTTTTTCCATTTAATTGAGAAAAACTACCCCAGAAATAATCCAGGTAGCAAGATTTTTAATAGAAATACACAAAAACTAAGCTATAGCTATACCAATAATCTTGAAAAATTATTATAAAAAAACATAATAAAATTTTAAATCAATACAAAACCAGAGTAATAATTACCATTCCAAAGTAACAAACGTCGATAATACCAACAAGTATAATTGTAAAAATTCTAACGAATATCCATTGCAAAACAGATGTCAAACAGACGTTCTTATTTAACTAAGCACTATTTCTAATATAGAAAATGCAACAGTTAAATAATTTTATATCGGAGGTACCAAGAATTCCTTTAAAACTAGGTGGTACCAACATATATTATCTTTCTCCCATAACACGTACAGAAAGAGGATGCCCCTTTCTAAATATGTTGGAACTTAAAAGAAGTCAATAAAAGCCCTACTGTAAAACGGAAATACTAAAAAAAAAATAGAACTTGTAAATTTTTAAATAAACCCTGCTTTTTATGTTTACATGAAAAATTAGAAATCATAAAATTTACAGACGAAAAATCTCTATTAAACTAAAGGAGTGAATTAACTATAAATTGCCGACACAGTTTATCTTTTACCGTAAAATATAGCTAAATTTTTTAAAATTACGTATTACTACTTCTTATAACCATAATTTTTTACTATATAATGGTCCACCGTCTACGGGTAATTACCTTATTTTGTTTATTCAGGTTTAATATTGCTATGTATTGCCATATAGTTAGTATTATTAATATCATATATAGATGTTCCACGCTTTTAATTTTATCTACAGGCTCGTTTAAGAATCTTCCTGAATCTAAACATTTTTTTCTGTTAAATTTACGTCTGATTAACCTACCCATTCAATGATGGCTTTTCTATGTCCCGGTTTATCATGGCATGAAAAAATAACTCACCCACCTCCACCATCTGAGCTTACTTTTCTATTTAGCGTAGATCTGACATTTAATTGGTTAATGAAGGCATACCCACAAGTCTAATTTTAATTCTGACCTTATGTCCACCACCACTTGAACTTTCTGAAAAGTGGTAGCATTTTGTATTTAAATTTCCTTAAATTACTGATTTTTTTCTTTTTCGTTTAAATGCTATAGCTGACAGTTATGCTTTAACATTCGTTAAAACGGAAATATTTATCCATTATGGAATTTTTCTTTTATGTTTGAATGTTATGGATAGCTATACATAGCTTTTGCCTTACCAGTCGCGCTCCTGAGGATGATGTCAGAAGGAGGTGGAAAGTACTTAGGAAAGAAAAGTGATTCTTAGTGTTACACTGCAGTTCTTGCCTCATTTGATTGTAATATACGCGAAAATAGTCGTGAAAATGAAAGGATTATGATCAAAATAAGCAGACATAACGTTTGTAACTTATTCAATCACGCATGCTTAAAAGAGAATTTGCTGCCTAAATACACACACACACACACACACACACACACACACACACACACACACACACACACACACATACATATATTTTTGACCGTTTTTATCGACAATGTATACTCCATCCATCCTTCACCAAACTGCTTTCAACAAGCACTATTGTTTCACTCCGGCACCTTTTGGCTCAGTGTATATTTTTTTCTCAAACAAATGGAAAAAAGGAAGTGACGTTTCACATACGGCTTGCTTACAAGCAGAATTTTTCATAACCATTTTAGGTTTTCACCAATCGAGGTTCAATTGAAATGCACCGAAACGAAGTTGTATCTTTCTAGGAAGTAAAACTTTTTGTCTACATGATAAAATTACAATAAATAAATTAAATTATATATATATATATATATATATATATATATATATATATATATATATATCCAAGTATATAATTGGTATATACGGAATGAATTCAATAACCAACAATTACTATTCTTCAAAGAGTGTTCAATACAAAGTAGAGGAGATATAATTATTTATTTAGAAAATTTATAACATAAACATGTTATAAAATCACTAGAAAAATAGCCATTTTGTTTCAACACTCCCGGTGTCTTATCAAGTGATGATTTTTTTAGCATTCAACATCATCACTTGATAAGACACCGGGAGTGTTGAAACAAAATGGCTATTTTTGTAGTGATTTTATAAATGTTTTATGTTATAAATTTCCCAAAAAAAATAATTATATATATATATATATATATATATATATATATATATATATATATATATATATATATATATACAGGATGTCCATAAAGTTTGTCTGCACTTTAAGAAATTTATAACTTTATTTGTGTGTGCAATAGAAATAATTTGTAAAAACGATTAGAAAGAAGTAAATCTTTATTTTTTAAGGTTTTATTGAAATTTTATTTAAGCTTCCACATGTCCTCCATCATTAGCAATACAAAGGGTAATTCGATTTTGCAGTTCACTGAAAATATTTGCAAACTGATTTACAGTAATGCCTGAAATCACATTAGTTACTGTAGCTATACTTAAAACTAGCTACATTAAACTTTATTAATTTTTTTTACAGATTATTTCTATCGCAAATACAAATAAAGTCATAATTTTTTAAAGTAACAACGAACTTTTATGGACACCTATATATATATATATATATATATATATATATATATATATATATATATATATATATATATATATATATATATATATATATATATCCTCCAAAGTCTTCTTATTTATGAAAACTGTAAAGAAAAATGCAAAAGAATCAATTCAAAAAACATTATTAACATTTCCGAAACGTTCATAAATTCGCCCATCACTTGTATATATAATTCGTATGTGTATATATGCGTCTTATTAGATTTTTGAAAATGTTAAATTCGCATGTACGTGTGTGTCTTTCTGTCTTCCTCAGATTGATTTTCATCCTCCATCCCGCCGTAATAACTTCCATATTCGTACAGATAGAATTGTGAAATGAAACCTTCTGAACACCATTGTTCCCAAAAATGCATTCGCACCTTTAAACAAGTATGCGTTAATGCACACGCTCGTGCGTGTGTATGTAGGCAGTGTTGTGGGGGGGATTAGTCGGTTTGCAATAACATCCCTTTGATGATAAAGCTTCTGTAAAATACACCAACGACTAAACGTGGCACATGATTATATCCTTTGATGTGCGGCCAGGTTAAAAGGTAACATCGATTGCAGAGAGACATCGTTTTCACTGTCATCTGCTATGGACAGGCGGGAAAAAAAATCTCTGCCGAAAATGACTTGTTCATTTACTTAAAATAAAAACACATAATTCCCCCCTCCACACACACAAAAAAGAATTGCTATCTTTTTATGAAAAAAAAAAACATTAGTTTAATGGGAGATTTCACCAGAGAAATCGACGAAATGGTTCCAAAGTTAGTTGATCGATTCTCGTTTCCTACAGATGCTTTCTAGAAATAAATGAACCTGAAATATTTATTTACACAGTCCCCTCGCTAGTCATCTCGATATTACAAGCTCAATCCATGATGCAAAGTGTTCGATCATTCTGTAGAATAATTTATCTGCTTGTATGCCTTTATGAAATTATATTACAATCGCCAAAGTTAAGCAACGTCGAGCTAGGTCAATACTTAAGGGCGGAGTCTCTTTCGGGAATGTAAACCGACCCTGAACCCGTTTATACTGGTTCAAAGGGCATATTTTTGGCCGAGCCCACGGGCTCGGAGATCCCACATTAAACCGGTTTTGTGCCACATGATGTCCTCGTGGGGGTGGGGACTAAATATCGTTCAGTCTGAAGTCGGACAACCGGCTGACCGGCTGATCGGTTGAACTCTCTGCCTTCGGGCGGGGAGGAACCCGAACGACACTACGCTGAAGGGCGGAATCTCTTTCGGGGAGGTAAACCGACCCTGAACCTGAACTAAATACTGTTCTGTCTGAAGTTGGAGTTCAGACTGAAGTCTCGAATTCAGTCTGTTCGTACTAACACTTTTCTACTTCTCTGTATATATTCCGGTTTGTGATATATCTGTGTTATTTCATATCCGTGTTCGAGTTCTTCTTTATTGGTTCTACCTTGGACTATCACCGTAGTACAAGGAACCGGACCATGACAAAAACAATGATGGAATGAGGAGTTATTATTATTTATATTACTTACATACAAGCTATTGTCATCCTCTTTCTTTAAATAACATTATCAGTCTGTTGTTTCATCTGATGAATTACTAAGGTCAAAAATACAGGGTGTCCCAAAAGATTTGACATCATTTCGCAAGTCAATAATTTTGGCAATTCTTGTAGAAATAAGATCAAAGTTTCACAGAATGTATGGAAAAAGATCAAGATTTTATATATAATATATTATGTTTGTTATCTCAATGAGAATCTGCCAGAGATATGGATCGGGCGTGGTGGAGATGAAAGTTTTCTGATGAAATAGCCGCCGCGGTCACCGGACCTGTCCCCGTGTGATTTCTTTTTTTATGGGGATATGTGAAAGGACTGGTCTATGTTCCCCCTTTTCCTTCTATCATCAATGGACTCAAGCAGAGAATCACTTCCGCATTGGATAATATTACCGGAGACATGCAACAGCGAGTTTGGCAAGAACCGAACTACAGACTTGACGTGTGCCGTGTCACAGGCAGTGCACATATTGAACACATATGAAATCGGTCCTAAAATAAACTTCCGATGTTCAACACCTAAACTGTTTAATTTCTTTCTTAGTAGTTTTTAAGATAACTGCTTTTAAAATGATGTCATATTTTGGGGGACACACTGTATATTCCAAGTTAGCCCATAACTAATATACTCAAAATCTCAGCCCTCAACTCAGAGTATACGCGAGTCTATTCTAAGTTAGGCTGTTTTATAAACGGAGTATAAGTCAAACCCCTGCTATAGAATGGACTAGACTAGAATGTACCGATCTTGTCCATGATGTAGTCAATCCTTTTCTTATATTGTACTTTTGTATCCATAGATAAAAGTTAGGGATACTATGAATCATGCAGTGTCAAACTTCCTCAGATATTCTTTGGTTTAGACATGAGTAGACCTAACTTATAAATGCCTATTTATTTTGAGCAAACTGATTGAAGAGTGGCCATTTTGCTTTACGTGTGCTGTTTACAGGCCACAATTAAATTTATTATAAAGAAGTTTCTATACTCTAGCGTAGTGCTTCCCAAACGAAGCGGCATGCTTCATAGGTGCGACAAAAGAGGATAGCAGGTGAGGCGAAGTGATTGAAACACAATCAAAGATTTTAGAAAGCTTCATATATAATAAATAGATATGATTTCAAAATTTAAAATATTATTATGGATTACTTGTAATTGCATGCATATGTCAGTGTATAAATAGTTATAAATAATTATTGACCAGTTTTATCATTGTGATATTTTTGCATTATATCAAGTATACAGTAACTAGGCTCCGCAAATTGGAGGAGAGAGTTATCAATGATAACGTTCTGACATTGAGACAGCGGTTACTTTTCTTTAACTCTCTCTGTTTTTTTTTTAGTCTTTATTTATAAATGTACTTTTTATCACAGAAAATTTGGTGAGGCGCAAGGAAATTTTCATTCCGAAAATGCGGCCTAGAGATAAATAGTTTACGAACCACAGAACTAGAGCAATTTTTTGTGTGTTTTTTTTTTACCTCAAAAGCTGTCATAAATGAACATGTTTAGTTCCTTCTTAGAAACATCAATACCTGGTTACAGTCATATGAGTTCATATCGGCCATTAGTACCTGTTTGTAGACTCGTAATCATCTCACATCCTCGTTAAGACATACAGTTGTTAATACTACTAATAAAAATGATTATAAATTAACTTAGTTGGTTATTAACGACAACTCGGCCTTAAAATTGCCTTCTTATCATCCTTCAGTCACTGTACCACCACTACAATGTAGCTTCCCTGTGCTTTTTCTACAAATAATTTCATGGTATTTGGTCGGATGAATTTAAGCGCTGTACTAGATTAGCATCAAGGCCCCTTCTTTTTACAGCTGAAATGGCTAGATGTAACCGCAAGATCTATGCTTCCAGTTTCATCTATCGAACTTCTAGCTCATGGAAATTTCTTCCAGATCATTCTTTCCAGTCAAGTTTGATCTTCAAAAAATTAAATGCTATGTCAATCGTTATCTACTGTCGACTTTATTCCTCTTCTTTTATTGTTCTCGCTCCTTAATAATGTTATTGCTTTATTTTTCACCGTCAGTTGCCTTTTGTGTGTTAGTGGCTTTATTGCCTTCCTTGAGTTGAAATGAATAAAAAAAAACATAAATAAATAAAGAAAAAGAACTGATTTTGATACTGAATGACCCAATAATGTTTGAAATGTTATTAAATCAATACTTAACAGAATCACAGTATGGAAATGATAAAAGTGAGAACATGGATGTTGACCTTCCATCTCTGATTCGACATTTTAAAAATGTTTAGAAGCATCTGGAAAATAAGAAAATTGGTACTTCTTGTGGCTGCGATAGTTTATTTCAGATGTGTTACTGATGCCTGTGATCAGGGTTCGAAGTATATCCTTGGAGGTAAATGCAACAAAATAGCCCTAAACAAACCCACTACAACATCTACATTACATGTGGTTTACCTCCGACCGTAATGGGTTAAGGAACATTGTTGTTCTGAATTATACAGAGTAAATCTCCAGATCTTTTTTAATCATTTCACAACAATAAAGGCGATAAAGACTCTAAAACACCAGGGCTTGCTGAGGGTGACAGAAACTGAGAAAACCTTATTGGCGTGAAAGAACAATAAAAGAACAAGGTTAAAGAAAAACAGAAAATGATACTAAATTACAATTCTTGAATATCGTAGTTGACAAGAAAGCAAGAAAACGTAAAAAGGTTTCACACAATCTATTAGAATAGAACTTAGGTTGCATCTAGCAATTACAACAATAAAATAATACGACCTAAATGCAAATCTAGTACTACGTTTAAATTTAAAGTCAAGGTACCAAAAAGTAAAGCTTATCAAAACAATTGCAGTGAAAATATCTATAGAAATATCTTACGCCGAGGTGCCAAGTCAGGAACGATAAAATTGCAGATTCTTCTTTGGATTTTTTCAAGAAGCTCGGTATAAATGGTTGAAGAAAATAATTTGGGATGCATGTAAGATTTAAGAAAACAATTTTGGGTGTGTACATGTTGTAGAGTAGTTTTCACAGTGGAGGCTTGTATTTAAGTCTCTCCTAAAAGGGTCCGACGTACAAAACGTTAGGAACTTGCAATAATAGTTAATAATAGTTAATGACGCAGCAATCTAGTTGTGGGGATCATACTTTAATGTCCGACATCGACTGACTCACACAACTCACTCTGCCCCCTGGCGACTGCTACTACTACTACTTATTATCTGTGGGAGAGTCTATTTGCAATAGAAATAGGTACGTTCTGGTATAACAGTACAGTAGCGCAAGTGTTAGCAAGTTTTTCACGTATGCCACTTCGATAATGTAGTGAGTTCGCTCCTCACAAGGTTCCCTTTGTTGTAGTAATATTAAATTCAATTTAAAAAATCATATCACTGTTATCAGACCATTACATATAAAAGAAAGAATAATAAAATTCTAACGTTCAAATATTAATTTAAATCAGGGCTCAATACAAGAGTAGAGCAATAAATATTTATTATATATTGTTACATTAGAACATGTAAGTTACTACTACAAAATTGTACATTTTGTTTCGACGTTTAATAAACAATGTCTCATCAGGTAGTTAATAATGATGGTAATAAACGATTTTATTTAAAATTTCTATTTATGAAACATTTCATTTTCGTTTTTTGAAATATTTTCAGTACAAGGTAAAAAAGATTTTTATAAAGAAAAAAAAGAAGAAAAAGAATAAGTAATCAATAAAAAGAAAAGGATGAAGAAAGAAAAGAAAGGCAAAAGAAAGCATAAGAAATTTATCCTACTAAATTTAGTTTAGCTTTTACAGGAGGCTCCACAACTATGAGCTTGTGTCAAACTAGCTGTAGCAGAAAGCAATATAACAAGTGTTTTGCGCATACTTAGTGTAAGTAAAAATAGATAACACTATAAGAAACTTTTTTCTTCTATGACGATCTGCAGGATTTTTGTATTTTAATCATGATATATTATAAACGAACTTATACTACAATCATTATCTCCTCAAGTTACCTTTCCTTAATTATTTTGCACAAATCGTTGCTGCTTACTCGAAAGGGCGATGTTATATGGAGGTCGTACGCTATCCAGACTACATGGCACCCGCGCTTGGCCGTACCAAAAAAATCTAAAGGAACGCATTTGGGGACAGCTTGACTGCAGGAGTTGCCAGAAAGTTGTCAGTGTTGACATCCAATCACCGCCTTCGGGGTTCCACTACTGGTTTTCTCTCTGGACTTACTTCCATAGCCTTTTCCGTGTCTGGATATGACCGCAAAGCAGCTGAAGTTTCAAATCAGGGTTTTTCCTTCCTCTATCTGATGCCTACAAGATTATTTTACAAGAGGCTGTTACAGATTTTGATCTTTGAGGGGTGCTCTGTTCTATCGTAGCCCTGTACCAGACCTAACTAAGATCAAGATTTCTATTCCGCTTGGAGATGCTTTTATACGATCACCCACACAGTTGCGGCAATACGCAACGTTGCTTAATTTCCCAGTTGAGCTAGAAATCTGGTATTATCCTAGCTGCATTAGGTATTTAAAAATTGACAATAGAATTTTTTTTTTTTTGTGCTAAGAATTTTTATCTATATTTGGGGAGACTTAAACATCAACATTTCAAAACGCTGTCTCCGATCTTTTTTCCAAATCGAAGAATTTACCCTTGACATTATGTCTTGACTTTTGGACCGGAATTAATCCATTCCTGGCACATAGGCGCGCTTAATCGGGATAAAATAAGTTTAAGGTTAATGTAAAATCAAAAATATTTTTATATACACAAATCCTACAAGTCAGCATTTAACCTTTACTTTTTAACGTCTGGACTTTAGTCCTGTAAACTAACGTGAAACGTTGCAATGTCCATCATGATTGCCAGATACAAAATTATATTTATATATTTTGGTAACTGGTAAAATAATTCTTCTGATAGTGAATCTATATTCACATGCATTGTAGAATTAAACACTTTTGACTGAACGAAAGATTTTGATTTCTGTTTATAAATATTATATTGAAATATAATAAAAATCGCTACTGATAACTTAAATTTTACAGAAAATAAACTATTTTATTAAAAGAAATATTAATTTTAGAGAAACTGTTCAAAGAGTGGTTATTTTACACAAAACAAGGAAAGAGACTAAAATTTGAATATAAGACATTATATATATATATATATATATATATATATATATATAAAAGAAATATGTTGTAGTGGTTCCAACGAGAGAAAAGTATGTATATTAAAAAGAAGAGAAGAGAAGTGCCGCAAACGTTTTTGGTTGTAATGTGGATCTATTTAGAAAAAATATTATGCTTTGTTTTACATAATTTTACGACACGTGTTTCTGGTCTCGCGACCGTCTTCAGGTAAGTGGAGATTTCCACATATTATTAAAAATAATTAATTTTTCCTTATGTTCAATGTTAAATATTCTCGATATGAGACATTCTCTGTTGGTGTGTTGGTAATCCGAATTTCTTTCTTGAAAGAAAGAGTTTAGTGTTCAAAACATTAATATAAAACAGTAAGAGTTCAGTGTTCAAAAGATTAATATAAAACAGGGTTCAAAACCTACTAAAATTTTTTAGTAGCATCGTGATTTCCCATCTGATGAGATGTTAAAGATTTTTACATTGTAACAAGATGTACAGTTTTGTAGTGGGTATGTGCATGTCCTAATGTAACACTGCATAACAAACATGTATATATATATATATATATATATATATATATGTTATGTTCAAGGTTAGGACCAAGGAAGAACAACACGAACACAAGAGTAGAAATAACGAAGGTATATTACACGAAATAATAATAGAAAGATGTGGAAGGTGTTAGTATGACTGTCAGTCTGGTTTAGAGTGAACTACTATCGGCTAGACTCGATTGGACCCTCTCTCTTGGGAGGCGTAGTATACATATTGTTAGGGAGAGTTCATTCTGTAGTTATAGGTAAGGACCCATGACAATATATATATATATATATATATATATATATATATATATATATATATATAAATTAATTGATTTCAAATATGGTTTTTATATATATATATATATATATATATATATATATATATATATATATATATATATATATATATATATATATATATATCCACATGTAAAAGAACGAATAACAAAATTCCAACGTTCAAAACATTAATTTAAATCAGTGCTCAACATAAGAGTAGAGCAATAAATATTTATTGTACACTGTTACATTAGAACATGTAAGTTACTACTACACAACTGTACATTTTGTTTCGACGTTTAATAAACAACGCCCCATCAGGTAGTTAATAATGATGGTAATAAACGATTTTATTTAAAATTTCAATTTATGAAACATCACATTCCGTTTTGGGAAAATTTTTCGTAGAAGGTAAAAAAGATTTTTATAAAGAAAAAAAAAAGGAAAGAAAAAAAATAAGACATCTGTAAAAGGAAAAAGAAAGAAAAGAAAGGCAAAAGAAAGAGGGGAGTATATTCAAAATTACATAGATACAAAGGAAAAAGGAAAGTTAAGAAAATATCATGAGATGTTGATACGAGTTAAGCAAATGAAATTATACTGAAAAAGGGAATTGAAATGTGAACGAAAATGAAACGCGAACAGCTCCATACGCTACAATGTCGCATTTCAAACAGAAACAGGAAGATCATATGGTATACTCTTCCGTTCAATCAAAATTAGTTGTTTATTAAACGTCGAAACAAAATATACAATTAGAAATTTACATGCTCTAATGTAACAGTGTATTATATATATACATATATATATTTTATTAAAGAGATTTTTATGTTTAACGTTCTTTTTTATAGATACAAATATTTAAGTAAATGCTCTGTTCATAATAAACAGTATTAAATAACATTTACCGGCCTGAATGTCCGAGAAATTTTCATAGAAAATATTCGTCCTTTGACAGGATTCGAACCGTCATTTACGCTGACGTGCCTTACCAACCGGCCACAAAGGAGCGTTCGGTATACAAGGTCGAATTTACTGCTTATAAATTTCAATCTTCCATAAATCTCGTACATTCATAACTGCTCTGGCGTATCGAATGTAAACAAATGACGTCATATATTCAGGCCGGTAAATGTTATTTAATACTGTTTATTATAAACAGAGCATTTACTTAAATACTTGTATCTATAAAAAAGAACGTTAAACATAAAAATGTCTTTAATAAAATAAATTGTCGGACTTTGTCCATTTCTTCTTGAGGAGATCTTGTATGAATTTCTGGGTATTATAAGCCAGCAATCTCAGCAATCATTTTTACCAGTGCTCATATTGCAAATTTTTTTGTTACCTTACATGTTTTTACCAGAGCTCATATTGCAACTTTTGTTGTTGTTATCGCTTTTCTTGGCACTCCTTATTACTGGTTCCCATATTGTATTCATTTCTATGCCTGGTCGGCTCAGGAGATTTTTGTGGCCTAGCATATGTGCTGATTCCTTAAGTTTGCGAATTTTCCAATGGTGTTCCTTGTCTATGATCTCAACCTGATCCTACAGAGGGCGGTGATCTCCCCTCTCTCTCCATATGTGCTCAGCCACGCCTGACTTTTCCACTTCCCCTCGTGTTACAGCTTTCTGGTGTTCTTGAAGCCTTAGCTTAAGGGGGTGGCCTGTCTCCCCTTTATATTTCTTTCCGCAGCTGCACGGGATAGCGTACACACAGAGTCTTTAGGCATGTTCTCCTCTATGGGGAGGTCTTACTCGGGAGAGATATCTGCGAAGTGTCGTCAAACTTTTGAAGGTTGTCCTGATGTTATATGAACCGCAGATCCTTTGTATTTTCTCTGATAACCCCTTCACATAAGGCAGGCAGACTGTTTTCTGAGTGTTGTTGTCCTCCTCTTGTACCCGCCTATTGGAAAATTCGTAAACTTAAGGAATCAGCATGTTTATAGAATAAGGTTTTGGAAGACGATATCATTTGTGTGCGTTGGATTAAGTTTTTTGTTGTTTTTTTGTTGTTGTTTTTTTTTATAACGGCTAAATTATATCGTTGCGTGTATTCACTATTATAATTAAGAAGATATTAGTTAATGCTAATGAGTTTCCTATAAAGAAGTAGTAAATTTATGTTTGCTGAAATCAATAAATACATCAAGGAATATTAAGTTATAATGTAAATTTGAGCACGGAGGGACTTTTAACTTATGTTATCAACATTTTAGGTAAAATGAAAATGTGTTCTATGTATCTTACATACATAGGGGGTCTATTAGTGTCATTAAATATTTTATTTTCTAAATATACCATATAATAATTAGAAAAAAAAGTGGGGCCTAAAGAGATCCCATCTATATACCGTCTATTTGAGTGCAAATATTACCTAGGGGGTCATGAAAAGTTATTTGAGAGGTACAGGCTGATAATTTTTTTTTTAAATAGTGGGTTTAATATTAATGGATGGGAGAGAATTGTGATTGTATACATCACGGATAATGATGTCACTCAGTTCATGGACGGGGACATTAGTAAATAAATTTTGTACATCCAAAGATGTGATTATTTGGTTTTACAACATGAAGAATTTGTATAAATTCATTTGTGGAGTTAATACAATAATTAATTAGGAGATAGGGAGTAATTAATTTGTTAAGACTTTTTGAAAGGTAATATACTGGTGTAGGTATTTTTGAAATGATAGGTCAGAGGGGATGATCTTTTTTTATAGATTTTTACATTTCCATAAAAGTAGCCATGTTGATTGTCACCTATAATCATTTGAAGTTGATAAGATCCTGTTTCAGAATTGGTAGCAGTAATAAGTTTATTGATATGGTTTTTAAGTTGGAAGGTGGTGTTATTGATTAACTTTTTTAAATGTATTATGATCGTTCAAAATGGCCTGTAATTTTGAGTGGTACTCATGTTTGTTTAAAAAAAACGAAATGGTTAGTTTTATCAGCTCGTCGGATAACAACATTGTTGTTATTTTTTTTTTTTTTTAGTTATGTGGCTGCTTTTATTAAAGGAGTGTTTATAATTCCATTCGGATTTTTATGATAACGTTGTTTAATAGATTCGGCTTTAAATAATTCTTTTAAACTTTACCTGTGTAGTAATATGATTGCCTTGTTCCAATAGAATTATTTGTTAGTATAAAAGTTTAATTTGCGTTTGTTTAAACATTAAATTAGGTTTCTGTGCGACATGAAAATTTGGTCCAAGATTAAGGAATTTCATTTCATTTAGAGTGAGTTGGTAATCTGATAGGTTAATGAAGTTGTCGTTGATGTTTGATAAAAGTAGTTTTCTTTTATTTACCTTTTTTTTTTCTTTTTTTTTGATGACTTGTTTATAGGATTCATTTTCGTTTTGTGTTGTATTATATAATAAATCCAATATTTCCTTGAATTTTTCAGTTGTGTTATAAGATTGTAAGATTCTTTTAATACATACAATTCCAGTGTTGAGCTGTTGAAATTCCTGTTTAGCTGATTTTCCATTGAAATTTCTTGATGTTGGAATCGTATAATGCTGCGTCATCATGTAACTTGACTTTTTAATGTATTTCGAGCAGCAGATCATTTTTAAACATATATTGTTAAATATAACAGACAACGAATGTCTATTATGTTTGATTATGGGCCGTTCTAAACTTCGTATATTTGCTTTAATTTCCAGTGAAAATAAAGATTGTCCAACATTTGGATATATTTTTTATTAAGCTGATCGCTCACGTGGTACGACGTCATAGAACCGCATCATGAATTTACGAACTGCGTCTGCTATTCCGCGACCGTTATCGTCACATAGCAATCTCCTATGTCAACATGACAGAATGTCATCTTTAATGGTGAATATCTTTGTTTAAATGTCCGCATAATCAGTCTAAAGATGACTTATGTGAGCCGAAAGCTTAGATCAATGAACAGCTTAATCTGATAAAATGGTTGTTTTTGCTATAATTCGCTTTAATTTACGTTGATCTCAAGTACGCAAGTTCTAAAAGTATTTTTCTTTGCTTCGAGTTCTCAACTTACTTATATTTTCAACAGCCTTCTTTACCATTCAATGATCTCTACAAAGTTCCTTTGATATCTCCCATGTGGACATTCCTCCACTCAATAACTTTGTTATTTTCTGTTTTTCAGCAGTTGTAAGATCCTTCCCTTTACCCATGTTTCAATGGACAAAAAGAAAAACAATAGTTTTTATCAGATTTCAGAGGTCTTAAGCTGATATTAGTTGAATCTGCATAATAAATTCAGTCAGTCCATTTTCGTAAATTCCAAGTAGCTCAAAAACTAAAATGTCAGAAAATGTATTTAAATATTTCACAAAGGGTGGAAACAGACGAGTTTAAATTTAACAAATAATGGTTCAGAACTTTTTGAGTTATTGAGGTTTGTTTGATTTGCATAATTCGTGAGGGTGTATATAGTAATGTATATCTGAACAGCAACCTTTCTTTTAAATATAACGGACATGGAAAATTTTATTAATTTTTATCTTAGTTTTTCCAGCATTTGTACATTTCTCCATTTGGAGCGAGTAAAACCCACTCGAATTCCTGCCATATCCAACACAAGACGGCTCAGAGTCAACGCTCCTATTAAAATTCACAAATAATACATCTCACACAGCCTAAACATGAAAATGAACCAACAATAACTAATACAAACGAAGTGGACGAAAAAGAAGGGTCAATGGACGAAATCGATTGGGTCAATGGACGATATGGACAGGTTTTATACTCGTTCACTCCCACCAAACGGAAAATTGTAAGAACGCTGAAACAAAAAACTGAATAAAAAATTAATAATATTTTTCTTGCTCTAACGTTTTTATGGACCGTAGGTCTACTATTAAAATATAAGTTATCAGTATCCATTCTCTGTTATAACTACTGTGGAACCCTGTGTCTGTCTCCGTATCTCTCAACCTGTCTCAACGTATCTCAGTATTTAATATTCCACCCACGAGGAATATATGTGTCACAAGGCCGAGTTTAAAGTGGGTTTCTCTGAGCCCATAGGCTCAGCCAAAAAATATCCCTTTTGAACCCGCATAAGCGGATTCGGGAACTGTCTACCTCTCCGGACGAAACCTTGCCCTTCGGAAAAGCTTCGTCCGGGTTCCTCTCTGGCAAAGCAGAGAGTTCGACAGACGTCGAGACTGTATCGCGACGTATCTCAGTATTTATCGATCCCCCACGAGGATTGAATGTGGCACAAGACCGAGTTTAATGTGGGTTTCTCCGAACCCGTAGGCTCGGCCAAAAATATAGCCCTTGAACACGCCTAGAGGGGTTCAGGGCCTGTCTACCTCCCCGGACGAAACCTTGCTCTTCGGCAAAGCTTTGTCCGGGTTCCTCTCTGCGTTAGCAGAGAGTTCGACAGACGTCGCAAACAGCCAAAGACTGTATCGAGACGGATCTCAACAGCGGGTATTCTCTCTGTCAGTATAAGTATACTTTGGACGAGTCCATCTTATGTAAAAAGGGGAGAGCCCCACAACAATAACTTAACTGGAAGTCCACCCAGGACTATTTGTCTTGTAAAGTTCTTTCAGATGGAGGTCTCTGACCTTTTTATCTCTTTCTTGAAATTTATGATAAACATCTCGACTTTGACGAAGTTAAAATTTCGTACATTTTTTTTTAATAAGATTAGATAGGCTCTCCTATCTCCTGGTCCATATCACCACGCTTCTCTTGAACAGGAGTAGATGCTCATCTCGTGTTTCTTGTTTAGGAAGGGATTCCCGGTCCCTTTCCTTTTCTCGGACTTTAATAGCGTTGCTGTCACGAATTTTTTATATGTGTGTATGGTGGCAATGTTTCTTCATTCTGAGAATACGACGTTGACAGTTTTCTGGTTGCTGCTCCCGAATGGTAGTTAGAAGCCTGAACTCTTGCGTAGCGTCTTGAGCGGCTGGTCAACAGTCGCATAATATCGGGGTTCTTTCAGTATCAATTCGCACATGGGAGGGTGTCCCTGCAAGCACCTCCGCCGATGGACAAGCCCGAGGCCATGCTATGTTGCAGTCTGCTTCAGTTCCCTTCCCACAGATGTTACATTAGACGACTGACTGCAACTACTACCCTAGGCCTTTCCTTACCAAAATAAAACACCATGATTGTGAGTAACCGAAGATATAAATATAAATTGTGGCATTGTTCCTCTTCGAAAAATCTCCGGACATCCTAACTTTCTGTGAAACTAATACTAAATCTTCAAACCTGTCCTCTGATTTCTCAATTCCTATCTTTCTCTCTTTAGGAAGGACTCTAATGTCCACATGCATGGCCTGGGAGTCTATGTCTGCGAACATCTCCTGCTAGCTAGGGAGCTCTCTCTTGAATCTCCAGACCATTCTTACATGTGTCTCCGGTACTCTCTACTAAACTCAGTCAGCTATCTCTTCTTTCTCTACCGTTCCCTTTCCTCCCATGTCTGTTGCGTGCTAGACAGTATTTCTGATAATATAGACAAGACCATCTTCCTACACCTGTCTGCAAATATATTTATGTTCGGTGATTTAATCTTCACCATGTCAGGTAGCTTAAACACTCCATCACTAATCTTACCGGCGTCTAAACCCTGAATTTCTCAATCACTCATTCTCTCGCGCAAGAGGTAGACTTCCCCATCCGTTTCCTCATTAACCGTTCTCTTCTAAATCTTATTTTTACCTCTAACTGTGACTCGTGCCGTACCATGCATATCTGCCCTCTTGGCAACTCTGATCATGCTGTAGTGTCTGTAATGGTCACTTTCCCCTCCATCACCAACCAAGAACCAAAAGAATATCTTTCTGTCATCAACGTTCGGATTGGGACTCGTTCTCTCTTTCGTGACATCCCTTGGAATGAACTTTTTAATCTTGCTGAGGTCAAACGGGTGAAAGCTGACATCGATGCTTTTACTCCAGCGAGTAAATACCAAGTTAAATCGCGTTCATCTCCTTGTTCGGCTGCTATAGCCCACACGAATCACTACTTCCAGCTGTACCGGAGCCACACGTCTGATTGCAACAGACGTCTCTTTGTCTCTGCCTGTAAAGAGTGCAAGCATGTCTTCAAAGAAGCGAAGCTGTTGCTTGCTGATAGAATCAACCAACGTATAACATCTAGCAAGTCCGGTTCTAGAGATTCTTAGCGACTCTGCAAGAGTGTGCTGAACAACACAAAATCCTCAATGCCTCCACTGTTCAATCAATTCCTGATGTCTACAGCAATTAAGGTTGAATGTTTTGCTTGGAAATTGTTATCCAACTCAACATTCGACTCTTTTGGGGTACCCTTACCTGCACCCAACCCCGAGAAATGAAACTCTACTTAGTGATATACACTTATCTCAGACATCATTTCTAAATTAGTCCCCCATAAGGCAAGCGCAGGTGATGGGATCCCAGCCGTTGCCCTAAAGAAATGTGCTCCCGAGCTAACTCCTGTTCTCTTCAAACTCTACAACTATTGCCTCGCTGCTTCCAGCTTTCTAGCTTGTTGGAAATCCTTGTCTGTAGTCCCTGTTTTCAAGAACTCTGGAAAACTTTCTGACCCCTCTAACTATCGACCTATTAGTCTTCTACTGCACTTCGGGAAAGTATTCGAGGCTTTAATTAATGCTGAAGTGGTTAAGCATTTTGTCTCTCACGACCTATTATCGAAATAACAATATGGCTTCCGTTTTGCCACGCCTAGTGCTAACGGCCACTAGTGAATATGTAAATCAAGCTCTTGATAATAACGGCGAATCTTGTGCTGTGGATCTAAATATCTTAAAAGCGTTTGACAGGATTTGGCACGCTGGTCTTCTACGCAAGCTCCGGTTATTACTGGACAATTAATTTAATCCTGTAGTTCCCATCAAATTGGGAAGTGAAGGTCGTTTTGAAAAGAATTAAATGCAACATCAGTAGCTATTTTCTGTCTTCTTGAATCCCGTTCAGGTTTTATCCCTTTCTTGGCCCACCACGCCCAGTCTCTTCTCTCACCTTTACTCGCTGTAACCCCCAACGTACCAATCCCATTCCCATTATTCCCGCCTTGCGTGGAGTGAAGCGATTAAATATATATATATATATATATATATATATATATATATATATATATATCTGTGTGTGTGTGTGTGATTACATTGTTTAAATCTATATATATATATATATATATATATATATATATATATCAATGTGTCAATTGATAATTAGCAGGGACAATTTCAAGGAGAACATTAATCCAAAAAGATCTCAATGTAAGTAACAGAGCAATATAATAATGAACACAGACTATTCTTAAAATCCATTTGGTTATAGGTTATTTAATGAATATGCAAATATTCATCTCTTCAGATCGAAATTGTTTTTTCTTTTAATTAATGGAGTCAATTTATCCAGAGGAATGGAAAAAGGAGAGGAAAAAAGAAGAAAGAAAAGGAAAAAAAAATTAATATCAAAATAAGAAGAAAGAAAACTAACAATTTCAATATGAGATTTTTTTTAAAAATGGTGGGGAGAGAAAAATAGAGAGCGAGGGTGGAAGAAAGGGTAATGGGAGAGAGAAGGAGAAAGGAAAGGAAAGAAAAGAAAGGAAAGTAGGAAAAATTAAACATGAGCCGATAGCGTGACCTAGAAATGATTTTTTTCTTTAAGGACTGGACAATCTCTGCATACCGGAAAAATCATAATGATTAAGTATAAAAATGCTGATAAATTATTGAACAAAAGGAACAAACTTATCTGCAAGAACATATTTAAAATTCTTTAATAACATTAATTTTAGAGAAATTAAACTTGAAGTGTCGATTCTCTTTTATAAGTACATGCATAGATGCTTTTGTATATCATTATTTATAATCTATTTGTATTAATTATTTTATTTTTATATTATCTTTATTATTATTATTATTATTATTATTATTATCTCTCTCTCTCTTCTATATATATATATATATATATATATATATATATATATATATATATATATATATATGCATCTTTTAAGTTCCTTAAAATTGTTCTTTATTTGTCTGTTAATTTATTTAATTTGTTTATTAATTAATATTTTTATGTATATTTTTATGTATAATTTTATGTATATTTTTATGTATTTTTATATATTTTTCTTTCATGAATGATGATTGTTTCGCTGTCGAAAATTTATTTTAAATCTGATCCCCCCCTTCCTCACTCTGTATTTTAACTTGTTCAGTCCTTAAAGAAAAATTCTATTTCTGCTCATGTTTAATACTTCCTTCTTTCCTTATCCACCCTCCGTCGATCTATCCTTCTCTTTCCATGTCTCTTCCCACCTCTCTCTCTCTCTCTCTCTCTCTCTCTCTTTCTTCCAGCCCAAAATGATTTTAAAACCTTATACTGAATTTTTTAATTTTCTTTCTTCTTCTTTTAATGTTATTTTTTTTCCTCTTCCTTATCCTTTTGTCTGAATAAATTGAATCTATTTATTAAAAAACTTCGGTCAGAAGAGATGAATATTTGTATATTCATGAAATAAATTATATCCGAAAGAATGTCTTTAACCGTTTCGGCCACAGAGAAGCGTTCTGTTAGCAAGGTCGATTTTACTGTCTTTAAACTTTAATTTTCCATGAATCTCTCACGTACATTCATATCTTCTGATGGCGTATCAAATGTAAACAAATGACGTCACACATAATGAAATGGACAAAGTCCGACAATTATTTTAAGACATTTTTATTTTTACACATTCTTTTTATCGATACAAATTTTATAGATACAATTTTCATAGTTAAAGGCACGTCAGGCTATATAATGGTTCCGTATAAGATACAGGTTCGATTCTTGTCTATGAAAATTTCTCGGACATTCAGACCAGTAAATGTTGGTACCTTCATAATAATCATGAAAATCGATAGCATGACAAGAACGGTCTGAAAATTAACGAAAAATTTTTTTTCATGACAAATGTATATTTCATTATTGAGAAGAAACACTAAAGTAGTTTTTGAGTAATTTTTGAATTTTTTTACTCATTCTTAGCATGTCCGAAATTTTAGTTAAAAAAACTTGTTTACAGAAAAAACGAAAAAAAGCTCTATATCAGCCATATTTTTTAAAATTTTAAAAATAAGTTAAATTCTTCGTTTAAAATTCGTTTAAAAATTAATTATACGTATTTCAAAACTTATTCGAAGAAATTCAGAAAATTTGAAGTTTATTTAAAATATTTTGAAAGAAAATTTTACTTACTTTCTTCATAGAAAAATGTTGTTAAATACTGTTTATTATAAAAACAGAGCATTTACTTAAATATTTGTATCTATAAAAAGAATGTATAAACATAAAAATGTCTTAAAATAATTGTCGGACTTTGTCCATTTCATAATATATATATATATATATATATATATATATATATATATAGGGCGTGATATATTTTCGGCTAAATTATGCAAAATGAAAATAACACTGACAACTCATTTTAAGAAATATATCTACAAAAATGAAACAAAAACAATTCAGGAAATACTAAATAGTAAATTGATTAAATAAAATCACCAGTGGCTTTAACCACGCCCCGCCCTACTCCAAGACGATTTCGGAATCACCTACAGCTCTTCTGAATGGTTTCCTTGTTTATGCTGGTGAATGCAGCCATAATCCTTGCCTTCAGTTTATCTTTAGTGTTACAAGGAGTTTTGTTGGGCTCTCATTCAACTACGGCCCACACACAATATTCAAGGGGATTGCAATCTGGAGAGTTAAGTGGCCGTATATAATGGGCACGTGGCTTCAATTTTCATGGAATTGTCGATTCTTTAAGGGGACTGTTGTTTGAATAATGGGAAACAAGATCAAAAATTGATATTTATAATTAAGTAAGTTTATCAAAATATTCATTCATATATATATATATATATTTCCAATTCTTCATACATTATTTGTTTTGGAATTCTGTTATCTGCCATACGGACAACATGGCCCGTTCATCGCAATCTGTACTTGTGTATAATGCTTCCACAAAGAGTGAATTGGCGCTTTGTAGAACAGCATCAGGACTATGAGACATCAAGTGGATTTCAAACATAATTGTTGCATCCCAAACTTTTACAATAAGATTCTGACCACACAGCCACGTGCCTATTATATATATATATATAATAGGCAGTGACTTTACAATAAGATGCTGACCACACAGCCACGTGCCTATTGACTTTGATCATCATTACTTCCAATGTGCCCTTTCATAAGCGTTGTCAGGCCCGAACTGGAATTGCACAGCCTAGTGCAGATCAGGCATTCAAAGCTCGGTAAGGTTTCCAGTTCCCTCAGAATTGCCTCGCTGTATAGGTTGAACAGGTCCGGTGAGAAGATGCATAGTTGCCTTACGCCCGTTTCTATTTTTTGTATATTCACTGAACTCTTCCCCTATACGCATGCATGCTGTTTACTGCCAGTATAGGTTTATAGGTTCTTGATTATTCTGATATCTTTCCCGAATATATCAAGGTTGCTGAGCAGTTCCGGCAGATCCTTGTGGCGTACATTGTCGGAGGCCCTTTGCGTAGTCTATGAAACATAGATACATGTCCTTCTGCATCTATATCGCTC
Organism: Acanthosepion pharaonis; assembly: GCA_903632075.3. Classification (NCBI taxonomy): domain Eukaryota; kingdom Metazoa; phylum Mollusca; class Cephalopoda; order Sepiida; family Sepiidae; genus Acanthosepion; species Acanthosepion pharaonis. Next base: position 521,290 of record CAHIKZ030000581.1, read on the forward strand.
TTTCTGATAACCTTCTGAGCATGAATATCGCGTTCCTTGTTCCATTGTCTTTAACGAACCCACACTGTTCTTGTGCTATCTCTGGGTTGCTCCTGCTGCGCGCTCTGTTCATTAGAATACGGATGATGAGTTTTGTCACGTGGCTCATTAGGATTATTGTTCGGTGGAGTTCGCATTCGTTTACGCCTGGTTTCTTAGGCATAGCTATGAAGATAGATCGGCTGAGGTCTTCCGGTATTACGTACCAATTATTTGCGAATTTTGGCTCAGGAGCTCAGGCAGAAGGATTCAAATTTTCAGGAACGCAGGGTTGAAAGGGTTAAAATATTTATATATACATTAGCACTCATGTATAATTCTTGTTCAATTTTCCATCAACATCATCACCATCATTATTGCTATAATCGTTTTACTTGATGTCACATTTTCCTCTAGATTCCAACAAAGTAGAAAGCACTAAAACTATTTCTACATACTGACGCACACACACAGAGAAATCTGTTCTTTGTACATAGAAAACTGAACCCTGAAACTTAACATTTATTGCCATGAACTACTTAACGCCTTGTCATAAACTACTTAACACTTCGCTGTCATTAGCAACGCTCACTGAACTATGACACTCACAGCTTTTAACAACAAAATCTTATGATCATCAATTTTTGGCACTTACATTACTATGCCTGATCACATGACATTAATCAACCAATCAGACTGCATTTTCAGCCGATAGCAATCAGAGCCACATTACTTCTAGAACAAAAAGAATTATCCAGCTCCACTCAGATGCGAATCTGAACATGGTATCGCTGCAAGTCTCTCCTTTTCAATTTTAGCTGATATAACCCATACATATATATATATATATATATATATATATATATATATATATATATATATATATTATAAATTAACTGATTTAAAATATGTTTTTTCGCTACACAGTTCTAACCATGTTTCAAAAAATTTTTGAAACATGGTTAGAACTAATGTAGCGAAAAAAACATATTTTAAATCAATTAATTTATAATATTAATGCTCTGTAAATTTACATTGATCACTATTTTTTGTAAAAAGTAAAATATGTATAAGAACACCGGATTATATATCTTACTGTTCTTTATATTTATATATATATATATATATATATATAATAAAAAAAGCTTAAACACTAATATTCCATGGTCATAATTTATTCCATTGGGATCGTATAGAATAAATTATGACCATGGAATATTTAATTTAAGCTTTTTTATTATATCCTTACTCTGTCCTAGATATTGAGTTCTACCTGGATCCTTCCTCTTGGAATTATTTTTATTCAAAAAAATATATATATGTGTATGTATGCATGTATATATATTTATATATTTTGCATATATATGTGTATATTTACCACCAATTATATATATATATATATATATATATATATATATATATATATATATATATATATATATATATATATATATAAGATTTAAGAATATAATAATTAAAAAATAAAGCAGATATTTTCATTTAGTGCTCACTATTAAAAATATTAAAATAATATGAATTTTAAAAATAAAGCATTGATAATATGAGGAAGTTATTTAACTGTAAATATCAATTTTTGATGTTGTTTACACGACTTGGAATTTTCAGGGAATTGTCGATTCTTTAAGGGGATTGTTGTTTGAATAAAAGGAAACAAGGTCAAAAATTAATATTTATAATTAAATAACTTTATCATATTATATATATATATATATATATATATATATATATATATATATATATATATATATATATATATAATGGGCACGTGGCTGAGTGGTCAGAATCTTATTGTAAAGGTTTGGAGAGATGCAACAAGGATATCTATATAAAAAGCTAAAGGTTGCTCTCATTTCTTAGGAAGCTAAGATCTTAACCTCTGTTCTCTTATTAAGATTAAACCATAGTTGACTTGACAATATACTGCCTGAGTCACAGTGTGGTTTACGCCAACACAGAGGTACCGCAGATATGATTTTCACAGCACGACAAATCCAGGAAAAGAGCTCTGAACAACAAATCAAACGTTATCAAATATTTGTAGATCTCAGGAAGGCTTTTGACACTGTTAATCGTGCTGGTCTCTAGAAGATCCTCTCGAAATTGCGCTGCCCCATCCCCTCCACTTACTCAAGATTCTCAAGTCCTTCTATGACGGTATGGAAGCCTGCGTCAGTTTTGGCGGGATGCTTACAAGCCCCATCAAGGTTGAAAATTGAGTAAAGCTGGGAGATCTTCTGACTCCCCCACTGTTTTCTATCTACTTCGCAATTGTCCTGCTTGGAAAGCTGCTTCATTTATTATTTCTAATTATTTATTATGTCTTTATATCACTGATCTTAAAAACAATATTACCTAAGCCGCCCCAATCTAACCTCACGTTAACCTCTTTGCAAGGTCAGCTGTGAAGAAAGTCGGTTCACTGTGTTGAGTGAAGCAATTTTTCTCTCCATGATCTACCTTACATGTCTATGTCTACCGTTCGCCTGTGCTTAGAATACCGCTGCTATTTACGTTCAGCTCCTTGATAAGATCCAAAGAAAAATCAGCAATATTATTGGTCCTGATCTGGTTGCTCGGCTTCAGTTAGTTTCCCACCTCTCTATGACTTTTCTATAAATACTTTCATGGTAATTGTTCGGATCAGCTCTTTGCTATGGTAATCTTATTTTCTTTAGTCTCTTGTAAATAGTTTTTGTATTCATATTGTAAATACTCATTGGGGTTAACTTTTAGAATTGTTGTTTTATTCCCCTCTCCCCCCACAAACATCGAATTGTAAATATGGGGACTAGTTAGTATTTTCAAAGAAGTCAAAGAGGTATTATGGTGGTTGTAGTAAGAAAGGTACGTATGAATGTGTTGTTTTGGTGTAAGGAATATTGTTTCGTACGATTGGGTCAGTGCTTGCGGCTAGCTAAGTTATAGTTAAGACAGAAGAAGACCGTCCTTTCCCCAATCCCCTTTTCGGCCTTGTGCCACATTTCTGTATTGTACAGAATAAATATTGCTCTTTGCTATGGTACCTACAGTTTTTTTTTTTTGTTTTTTTTTTTAATTTCAGCTCAGTAATAAACTGGCGTCAAGATCTCATCCATTTACAATTGAGCTGGATAGATGTAGCCGTAAATTCTATGCTAACAGTTTCTTTTCTCACACATCTCACATTTGGAACTCCCTTCTGGCTCCATTTTTTTTCCAATCTGCAAATATTTAAATGTAATGTCAATCGCTATCTACTGTTCTCCTGATTATTCATTTCTCTTCCCACTCATTATTAATGTTTCTGTTTTCTAATTCTTCCACACCCAGAAACCCCTTACTGTCTTTCATTGGGCGATACTAATTAAAAAATCCTTCTTTGATCATGATTTCGTGAAGAAAACATACATCAAAGTTATAACTCTCAATGTCCCTAGCTAATAATTCTTTATTTTCTTTGTCACAAGTTCTCTAATATTAAATGTCCCGTTAGTAAAATCTTTATATGCAATTGGAGGTATTTACAAAGTTTTAAATAAAAAAAGTTGCAAATTTTTCAGGCTTGACAACCGTTAAAAATTAAAGTTTTGTAATTAACAAAGACAATGACAGGACAAAGACTGTGAGAGATTCGAGAAGAGGTTTGAAGTTTAAAATGACGCTCCATTCGATACGTATGTAAATGAGTACTACTTTTTGTAAAAGCAGCTCCGTGAATGTCTCCTTCTTCGTAACATACTTTCATATTGTTCGCAAGGATCTTCAGAAAACTTTTCACCGAATAATCGCAACAAATTCGGATGTGATTGAGGAACTGTTTGAACCCAGCTACAATTTGTAACGCTGATTTTCAAAGCCAGCTGTTGCTTTACTCTTGTCGATTTGAGACAACATCCCCGTGTAATCTTCTTCTAGTCTGAGCCAAGCTTAACAAATTTCAATTCATCTTCTGCTTCTGAAAGAAAAGCGGCCATTTTTCTTCTTCTGTAAACGTTTGTAAGCATAAAGCGATTTCTCACATTGCATTTTAGGTTGGAATTTTAAAATGGAGGCTACTTTGAAAGGCGGGAGATTCCCATCGTCAATCGGATATGCAACTATTCCAAAGTAAATTATTTCTTTTTATTTTTTTATTTTTTTGAAATCGAAGTCTTTGTTATGTACGCCCAGTGTCAAGAAAACAAACCATCTGGATGGTTGGATCTTGTTTTTATCTGTTAAATACGCAGCAGTCATCAAATGGATCGGTTAATGGAATTTTCTGAAGTGTCACTATCTTTCAAAATGGATTTCAAAATGATTTTAAAAGCAAGATGCTTGTAAATAAGCAACGGGAAGATGCATGCGTTGTTTGTTGAATACATTTAACGAAACTCTTTGACAAGATAATCTTAAGCATATTTCGATTGCCTCGGTAAAACTTGGTTTATTTATTTGGATTTATTGAAAACAAACCTTCTCAATCAAATTCGAAAAGCATAGAAACGAAGCTGGATAGGCAAGGGTGAGAAATACAGCAAAAATCCGAATGCAAATGTTTACACAGATAATTCCGACGTTGTTATGTTCCGTTAGGGAAAAAGTTTCCAAGTGATTTAGTTCTGATTTACCGTTTGTTTGTTTGTTTGTTTGTTTGTGATGCTAAGCTATTTATTTTTGTTTGTCTTGTAAATGATCTGCGTACTGCCAATTCGATCAGTGCTGATGAAACATTTGCACCAAATACAACGAATAAATATAAGCTAAATTCTTACAAACAAAAGAGCAAAGTATTTAGGCAGCAGACTTAATTACTTGACCATGATTGATCGCATAAGACAAGAAAAGTAAAAGAAAAAAAATGGAGTTATTTTGATAGTTAATCAAATCTAAAAATGAGCGATCTATACATATGGGCTCTGTCAGGTGAGTCTGCAACAGGCGTAGAACAACTGCCTAAATCTTCATTCACGAAAACAAACTGTAAGAACGCCATTGGTCAAAAGCGGAAACGTTAGGTAAGAGCTTTATTTGTTTATTTTTTTTAATCATTCCACCCAAAGCAAGGCGGGAGTGCCATTATAACACAGGGGGTTACAGAGAGTAAAAGTGAGAGTAAAACTGGGTGTAGGGGGTGGGATTGAGGAAAGGATATCATGTCATGAGACGAATGACATCGAGGCTGTATTGAGAATCTAATATTTTTAACTCGCTTTCATTATTTTTTTCTCCAAACGCGGACAGCGGTTGTAATTACGATAAAATCTCACCCATTTTCTCCCTTTCTTTCCTCCTTTTTCTTTCACCCTCTCCCTCATTAGCATTTGATCTTTATCCTTCAATCACTTTCTTTCTTTTTCTTTCTTTTTTTACTCTTTCTCTCGAGCCTTGGCTTGTCTTTCGCTTTCCCTCGATTTTCATTCTCTCCTCTGTCTCAATCTCCTCTCTTTTTCCTTTCCCACACATCTCAATTTTCTTTTTTACTCTCTGCCCGCACTTGAGAAGTAAATACGTTAAATGGTTTAAATAATAAATATAATTACTTCTTAAGATAGATAAAACAGAGATAAATAGATAGTGAACAAATTTAGATAGATAGATAGATAGATAGATAGATAGATAGATAGATAGATAGATAGATAGATAGATAATGAACAGACTGAGATAGATAGATAGATAGATAGATAGATAGATAGATGAGATAGATAGATATGAATAGATAATAGAACAGACTGAGATAGATAGATAGATAGATAGATGGATAGATAGATAGATAGAACAGACTGAGATAGATAGATAGATAGATAGATAGATAGATAGATAGATGATAGATGATAGATAGATAGATAGATAGATAGATAGATAGATAGATAGATATGAATAGATAGATAGATAGATAGATAGATATAGATAGATATGAACAGACTGGGATAGATAGATAGATAGATAGATATGAAACAGACTGGGATAGATGATAGATAGATAGATAGATAGATGATGGATAGATAGATAGATAGATAATGAACAGACTGAGATAGATAGATGATAATGAATAGATAGATAGATATGAACAGACTGGGATAGATAGATAGATAGATGATAGATAGATAGATAGATAGATAGAGATAGATAGATAGATGAGATAGATAGATGATAGATGATGATAGATAGATAGATAGATAGACTGACTGGGATAGATAGATAGATAGATAGATAGATAGATAGATAGGATGGATGGATAGATGGGATAGATAGATAGATAGATAGATGGATAGATAGATGATAGATGAACAGACTGGGATAGATAGATGGATAGATAGATAGATAGATAGATGATAGATAGATAGATGGATAGATAGAATGAGACTGAGACTGGATGGATAGATAGATAGATAGATAGATAGATAGATAGATAGATAGAGATGAACAGACTGAGATAGATAGATAGATAGATAGATAGATAGATAGATAGAAATTGAACAGATAAATAGAAATAGATAGTTAAATGATTTAAATAATAATAAAAATATATTAACTTCGTTAAATGGTTTAAATAATAAATATAATTACTTCTTAAGATAGATAAAATAGAGATAGATAGATAGTAAACAGAGATAGATAGATCGATAGATAGTGAATAGATATAGATAGATAGATAGATAGATAGATGTTTGCAACTCTCTCTCTCTCTCTCTCTCTATATATATATATATGTATATGTTCGATCTCAAAGTACAATAAATATTTTTAACCTAAAACTTTGACATTCACAGGTGCATCTTAATTTTTTTTAGCAAAATTAACATGATCAACACGTCTCATGAAAATTAAAGTTTTAAAATAAATATTTTTTACATTCATTTAGTTCCAGCATCGTCTAGTCTGGCACAAGGTAACATGTGCTGTCACTGAAATAAGGCATTAAGTGATATCAAAAGCACAATACCTGCGAATAGAAATATTTATCAGATTTGTAGTGAATTAGACAAGATGGAAATGTAATGACGCGTTTCGTTTAGAAAATTGATTGATACATTTTTTACGGCTTATCAACCGTTTTCAGTTTATTTAAAGCCAGAAAAATATATATATATTAGATAATAATGGTTTAGGGATACAAGTCTTACTAATTAATCCATATCTGGGTAGAAGAGGTAGATTCATACCTTTCCTAAGAGTATTTGCGCGTTAATGAATATAATGAACCCGACTGGAATTAGTACTCCGATTTCCAATTCCGATCCTTTATTTCACCATCCGCGCATCCAAGCTTACAGCAACTGGTATTCCCAAGCGGTCACCCATCTAGGTACTGACCAGAATGGACGTTGCTTAACTTCGGTGGTCGTACGTTATATAAAGATTTCCATGGATCGTAAGATACGTACAAGTTTCATAAGCGAAACAAAGTATTGTAATGTTATGGCATGATGGAAATCAAAAGTCTGGAAAAGCGGGAAAATTGCAAAAATAATGAAGATTATAGAACCAAGAAAGAAGATCAAGTAAAAACATTCTTAAAATAAGAACAAAAAAAAAATTAAGGTCAAAATTGTCACAAAAATTGTCGTGAGAAGCGAGGAGAAAAAGATGGAAAATATACTAAGAACAATGCCTGAAGACAACAAAAGTAACCAATCTGTTAAATTTAAACATCACGAAGACGAACGTGTCAACTGGGTCAAGTAGCAAATTGTTGTATAGGGATAAAGTGACGTTGTCGTCACCGGAGTTTGAACACAGATCACCAGTGAGCAAACACAGGTGATTCCATTTCTAATAAGTAGATCGTAAAGGTATATATAAAAGGTATATATGGGAATTATCGTGCCGTCTAAGTGATCATGATTCTTTATAGTATCCTCTATACTATTTCTCTATACTAATCGCACTTCGGATTACTATTCGGCGGTTACTATTCTAACAAGTATTACTAGTGCGAGTATTATTGGAAGAAGTTATTACTAGTCTCTGTAATTCCAAAGTCTCGACTACAACGAGATTACAAACGTGATAACGACATTAGAAAAGTGACAATGACGAAGGCGTCTGACATTACAAAACAAAGAAAAGGCAATTGATTATGCAGGATTTGTAATGATGAATAGAGAGCTACATTGGCTGGACTATAATTTTGGCCCTTCATCAAAAAACAAAAATGCGGCTGCTCAAGGCAACAGTATAGGTTGAATGAATGTTTTTAGTGGTACAGGAAGATGTCAAAATATATGATAACGGTGTCAAAATAAACAGAGATTTATTGTCAGCTTTTGAACAAGACGTTTTCCGAGTGACGTAATTTGTAACCAAAATGACGTAATGAAATGGTAAATTTTGGTTTTGTTTCCCGAGCGCTAATATCCCTTAAAATTTTTCCAAAATCGTCATAATTCCGTGCAAATGTACATGCTGGACACGAATTAACAATTATGAAGAAACCTTATCGTTTGGGAGTTATCGACAAGAAAAAAACCGGACTTCTTGTTGGTCATTCATCCCCCATTACTGCCATCATGAATCTCGATTCAATGCGGGATACCTACGCCGGCGTAATAAGAAAATTTGGCCTATTTACTTCTTTTACAGACTTTCCTTGCAGAAAATCACTACGCACGGGTAACAAAACCAATATTTACCAATGAGGTAAACGATATAATCATGCGGGACATCCTTCCTTCACATCATGCAAAGTCCACTATTAACTACTTTGCTAGAAATGTTAACAAAGATATCAAAATGATGGAATGTTTACCAACCTCTCCTGATATCGATCCAATGTGTGGCCTGTCATTAAAAAAAAAATCCGGTTCACACTCCTCTCTTGTCTTTTGAGCAAGAGAAGAAGGCTATTACTTGTTTCTTGTTTAGGATTATGTTTCCGGTTCCTTCTACGGTCATCCTGATTACTACTTTCTCTTCCCACACATTTGTACTGTTTCTTTTACAAATTCTTCAGCACCCAGTAACCCCTTTGTACCTTAGTGGCTTTACTTCCTTTCTTGGAGTGAAATCGATAAACTCAAATTTGATACAATAGTTGTTAAAAAAAAAAAAAGAAACACGCTACCGCCTCTGTCTAAATGAATGGACTTCTCTGTACCCTTGGAAACAAATATTATGAATGTAAGTGCTTTAAAAACTCATAAAATTTCAAAATAAGTTATTCCAAAATTCGCTTGAAAATGAAACACAACCAGTGCTTTTAATTTGATTATGTAATTGAATTTAAAGTTTGTAGTTTCTGTTTTTGAAACATGGTAATTCCTGTGTAGCGATGGAACCATATTTTTAAATCAGTTAATTTGTAATATTTATGCTCTGTAAATTTACATTGAGCACTGTTTTGTAAAAATAAAAATATCAGTAAGAACACTGGATTATATATCTTACTTTTTTTACTATAATTTATATATATATATATATATATATATATATATATATATATATATATATAATATTTAAATACAGCTACTTATTTCACGTTATATTAACAACCATTAGGTTTTTTTCACGTTTTTATACGTTATCGCCTGTTTTATTCAATTTTTATTAAAAAAAATCTTCCGGGTTTTTTTTTTGTCTTTTCTCTCCTCTAAGAACAGTTTTAATCTTTTTTTTTTTCTTTTCCTATTTTTCTTGTTTATTTTTTTGTCAGTTTTCAATTAGCGAAAATTTTAGAAAAATTCGGATTTGCATTTCTTCTCATTGCCTTCTTCTCTTTCACATTCTCTTTCTTTTCCTTACCCCCTCTCTATCTCTTTATTTCTATCCCTCTCTTCCCCCCTCTCTCTCTCTCTCTCTCACTCGCTTTCTCTCTATCTATATCTCTTACTCAGCTCGTTCTGTTTACGTTTCTCTATCGCTTTTTCGTAGCGTTTTTTTTTATCCCTTCTCTCTTTACTTCTCTTTCCTCTTTACTTTTCTTTCTTCTTTACTTCTCTTTCTATCTTTAGATCTATATATTCTTATAGACATCTCTGCCTTTTTCTTTCTCTTACCTTTTATCTTCTCTTTCTCTTTTTAAATTTATTCATCGATACTAGACCCTCTTTCTAGCTTTCCCTTTCATTGTCAGTTTCTCTTTCTCTCTGTTTTGTCTCCGTACTTCTCACTTTATCTCTTTGTTTTTCTCTTTTTTTTTCTTTTCACCTTGTTTTTCCTTAGTTTCTTTTTTTCGTATTTACTTTCTTTTCTTTCTCTTTTTGTTCGAGAATTTTTTTTTTTTCACTTATTTTCAATTTTTCAACTTTTCTAGCTTTTAAATCGACTTTTTCAGATGTTTTTGAAAAAGTTTTCGATATTGTTTTTATGATTTCAAGTCTCCGAATTAAGCGACATTTATTCTTTTATTCTTTGTGAATTTCAATTTAATCGACTTAATACGGAAAATGTTCTTTGACATGTACATAAACACTATATATACATATATATATATATATATATATATATATATATATATATATAAAAAGAGAGAGAGGTACAGATAGATAGATAGATAGATACATACATACATACATACATACATACATACATACAAACATGCATACATATATAGATACATAGATATAAACTGAATGAGATAGATAGATAGATAGATAGATAGATAGATAGATAGATAGATAGATATGAACTGAATGAGATAGATAAATAGATAGATAGGTAGATATATAGATAGATATGAACTGAATGAGATAGATAGATAGATAGATAGATAGATAGATAGATAGATAGATAGATAGATAGATAGATATGAACTGAATGAGATAGATAGGTAGATATATAGATAGATATGAACTGAATGAGATAGATAGATAGATAGATAGATAGATAGATAGATAGATAGATAGATAGATAGATAGATATGAACTGAATGAGATAGATAGATAAATAGATAGATAGATAGATAGATAGATATGAACTGAATGAAATAGATAGATAGATAGATAGATAGATAGATAGATAGATAGATAGATAGATAGATAGATAGATAGATCTTAGTTTACCCACACGGTAAAATATTTAAGTAATTTTACATTCGCATCGATTATAATTTCTGTAATACTAATTCATTTTTTCTATCGATACAGTTAACTCTCTTACAACAGTTGAAAATGAATTTGATCATTCAAATCTTCATCTATAAATATATATCTAAAGAAAGGTATCACGAAACAAAAGAAAAAATGATGCATTAGCAACTTGATCCCTTGATCAATGAGATATACCGTTTTTAGAGTAACATCAGGCATGTGCGCGCCGAGTAATGCCTCGTGTTCCCGTAAGAATAGAATATGTTATTAGTAATCGGAGTATATTAGTCGACGTCATTGATAAATATATGATGTTAAATTGTGATTTATATAAATGAAAAGCGTACGTGAATACATACATACATACATACATACATGCATACATATATAGATACATAGATATAAACTAAATGAGATAGATAGATAGATAGATAGATAGATAGATAGATGAAGATAGATAGATAGAGAACTGGATAGATAGATAGATAGATAGATAGATAGATGAACAGACTAAATAGATAGATGATAATGAATAGATGATGAGATAGATACTGGATAGATGATAGATAGATAGATAGATAGATAGATAGATAGATAGATAGATAGATAGATAGATTATAATTATATAATTTCTGTAATACTAATTAATGATGTTAAATTGTGCTTCATATAAATGAAAAGTGTATATGGATACTTGATGATGTCCGGGAACAGTTTATTGTTCATTTGGTTATAAAGAAAGGAAATTTAGAATTTTACAAGACTTGTATTTCTTCTTTCGAACAGAATATTTATTTTCTTTGATTTTATTCTTTTATCGAAATGAGTTAGCCGTGTTTTTCATGAAAATATTAACAATTAAGAGTTTTCATAAAAACACTTTTCTCTTGTCTCGATCATTTTTACTTTTTTCTGGAATAAATTTTTGTTCTCCATTTTTTTTTTTCCATTTTTCATGCAATGGCGACGCTGGATTTAAGGCTGTAAGACTTTGTTTTATCTTTTCTTTTCTGGACAGAGGAGGACAAAAATTATTTTTCTGTTCAAATCTAGTTACCTTTTCCTTTTTTTTGGTTTACATACTTATTTTCTATTAAATAAAACTCGATTTTATTCAGATCGCCAGAACTCGAATATATTATAATTCAATTATTTTTCTTCTTTTCCAATCGACCTTAAATCAGCTTCGATTTTGTTTCTATATTTTTACGAATTAAAGCCATGAACATGAACATTCAATTTCGACTTACGAATTAACATAAATTTCAAAACCCTTGCCTGTCACTGGCCTCTGTGTTAATTAGAATTGATTAGCCTTTGATTTCTATTAAGATTCATCGACTCCGGCTTTTATTTGCATAGAAAGTACATGAAACACGCGACCCATTTTTTTTTTTTAACCTGAAATAAACCTTTATAATCTCTTTAATTCATGTTCTGATTTAATTAAAATTTTCAAATTATCGCCAAGATTTGTTTATCTTGTATCTCCATTCATTATCATTTGCTTCTCGGTGTTATCAATTTAGTTGTTTCCGTTAAAAACAGGGGTCGTCAAACTTTTTCGACCAGAGACACCCTTTCGTTTCACTTCCTTCCCCAACGACCCGCATTTAAAGTATATTTGAACCTTAAAACTCGCACTGATGTTGGCAATTAGAATTTTAATTAAGATGTATGAAAAGTTAAGAAATGTTCTCCCCAGCGTCATCAGGTTCCCCAAAATATATTAAATAATATATTAAAAAATATATTAAATAATATATTAAAAATATATTAAATAATATATTAAATAATATATTAAATAATATATTAAAACATATATTAAATAATATATTAAAAATCTATTAAATAATATATTAAAAATCTATTAAATAATATATTAAAAATCCTTAAATAATATATTAAAAAATATTAAATATTATAGTAAAAATATATTAAATAATATATTAAAATATATTAAATAATATATTAAAAATATTAAATATTATAGTAAAAATATATTAAATAATATATTAAAATATATTAAATAATATATTAAAATATATTAAATAATATATTAAAATATATTAAATAATATATTAAAAATATATTAAATATTATAGTAAAAATATATTAAATAATATATTAAAAATATATTAAATAATATATTAAAAATATATTAAATAATATATTAAAAATATATTAAATAATATATTAAAAATATATTAAATAATATATTAAATTACTCTAATGAATCAAGCAAATATATTAATTACACCAAACTGAAACCGGTGCTACTGTACAGAAAGATATAACAGCTACGAATATCCAATAAGATATTGTATGCAAAAATGGTTAAAAGTTTGTTTCATCTGCATCGAAGAATACAACATACATGTATATTACCGTATTTGACGGTATATAAGACGCACGGGTGTATAAGACGCACACCAATTCCAGCAGAGAAAATCAAGAAAAAATTAGTAATTAGTGAAATTAGTAAACTTATATATGGCATATAAGACGCGGGAGAATTTTAAAAGATATTTTTAGTAAAAAAAGTGAGCCTTATATACCGTCAAATACGGTAACTATGCAAGTACCGACTGTGCTAGTGGCTATATATTCGTCATAATGAATCTCAAACTGAAATACACTCCAGAATGATTCAAAATGAAAAAAAGGTGTATGTTGCCAAAGTTAAATGTAAATATAACTTGGGTGGGAGAAACATTAAGAGAAACTCAAGTAACATCAGCGAACGAGTTCATCTCAATGAAAGTGAGTGAAGAAAAAAGAAGTGTATGACATGAAATTCTCGTGATATTGAAAAAAGATAGTAAACAATGCCAGGGAATGGTACAGAATATAGATGATTAACTCTAAACAGCAAAAACAAATAGAAGAAATCAAGTGATGACTAGCTGAATGAAATGTGTGCAGAAACAGGAAGGAAATGCATCAGAGATATGACAGGAATGCATGAAATAATATGACATAACAAGACAGACTTCTAAAAAAGATGCATAAAGTAAAAAGAGGAAATACTGATAACAGACAAAGAAAAACACTTCAAGGGTGAAAGAAATACGTTCAAAAACTCGTTAACGAAAGAGGGGAACATGCAATACACGAAAGATATGGAAGGACCTGAAAAATTAATGTTTGAAATAAAATCCACGCAGGACAAGATGAACAGCAACAAAAGCAACATGACCACATGTGATTGTCAGCTTACGGAAATAATAAATGAAATATACGATAGTAGTGAAATATCTGAAGATCCTAATAGATACATTTTCGTATAGCTGCATAAGAAGCCATATACAAATGAATGCGAGCTCTATCGAACAATCATCTTAATTAGCCACAAAAGTAGACTCATCATCCGAATTCACATTAATAGATAACATATGGAATTAAACCAGAAATAGGATAAGAACGTTGTGATTTCGTTAAAGTCACTGGAACAAGAAATGCAATATTTGAGATCAGAATGATATCAGAGAGAAAAATATAAATGCTAAATGACTTATACCCATGTTTCATAGACAACGCAAAAGCATTTGATATGGTAGAAATATCTATTTGAATTGTTAGAAAAATTTGATTAATTTTGAAAAGATATTGGACGAATTCAGAATTTTTACTAGAAGCAAACCGCCTGGATACGAATGGAAAATGAACTGAGTAATTATATAAAATAAAATGCTGTGTAAGACAAGGATACATCTTCTCACCGGATTTATTGAATCTTTAGAGTGAACTTAAGGGAAACGGGAACCCTACCTACATTCTATGTAATATCAGTCTTCCTACATAGCAGTGAATGCTGGACAATTTCCTCACAAATGAGACTTGAGACAGAAGAGTGTGATTCTACAGAAGGAAGCTAAAAAATACCACAGACAGTCCATGTAAGCAATGAGGAAGTTTTAAGAAAACAAAATAACACTTATACACAGAAAGCAATAGGGGAATGAATGTTGGCAATAAATGCTGGACAATTTCCTCATAGATGAGACTTGAGACAAAAGAGATGTGATTCTACAAAAGGAAGCTAAAAAATACCATAAACGGGTCATGTAAACAATGAGGAAGTTTTACGGAAACAAAAAAGACGCTTATACACAGTAAGCGATAGGGAAATGAATGCTGGCAATAAATGCTGGACAATTTCCTCATAGATGAGACTTGAGACAAAAGAGATGTGATTCTGCAGAAGGAAGCTAAAAAGTACCATAGACGGGCCATGTAAACAATGAGGAAGTTTTAAGGAAACAAAAATGACACTTGTACTCAGAAAGCGATAGGGAAAAATTCTGGAATATAATGAGGAAAGAAAACTAGGAGAATTTGACACTCACAGGACATACTGAACATAAAAGAGAGAAGCATCGAGTAACCACCATAATGAGCTTGTATAGATGGATGTCAGAACATGGGGTGTCAAAAGACAAACATTGCTAAGAGCTTCAAAGGACAGGAAGAGGTGGAGAGCCGTGATAGCCTACATTCTGAAGAGAGAATGCACATAAAAGAAAAGAAACGGGATGATGGACACATCGATCGTTTCCCTCAAAATAAAATAGACGGAGATCATATTACTTTACGATAGCTCATTCGGGTCGTGGGGGTGCCACACGTACTGCATTCTACAGCAGTAATAAGAGTGATGTAACGGAAAAGATATCCAGATGGGAGTCATCTCTTTCCACAATGGTTTGAATTCAGAGTTTTTTTTTTTCTTCTAGATTCCAAGGCTATATGGCCTAGCCATTCCTGCTATTTAACCACAGTTGCGGGGAGGTCAGATGGAATTCACAGCTTTTCCCAAGAGTATTTGTGCATGAATGTAACTAAATCGACAGGAATTCGAACTCAGCTCTGCGATTTCTTAATCTGAGTCACTATCCATTACACCACTGGCATATCCACAATATTACCTTCTGCAGGTTGTTGAATAAGATTTATTTATTTATTTATTGACGCTTAATAATCTTTGAAACAGTTTTAAACCGACATCTGAGATTCAATTAATTTGAAAATAAATAAAAATAAGAGAAAAAACGATTTTTTTTTTTTTTGAAGTGGTGAGTTTTAGTGTCAGTCCTCACGTTATTCAATTTAAAATCAATCAGTATTCTGGGACGTATAATAATTATTTTGAGTTTTAGTTCCGTTAAAGTTCAACGCAGATATTTGTCCGCCCGCTCCAATATTACGATCAAAATCAACACCGGATTTTAATTGCAGTTGAAATATGGTCAATATTTACAACTTTTCGGCCGCTAAAATCTACGTCTTTCTTCTGAAATTTTTATTTATTTATTTATTTTTATTTTTCGTAATTTTTTTTTTTTAAATCTCAATGGGACCCTATCTACGGCCTGGTATAAATTTGAAAGCAAACTAGCAACAAAAGCTAAAATTAGACAAGACGATATTTCCCTGAACTTGTAGAACCGGACGTAGATAATCTAACCACGCAGATTAAATAAAGTGTTCAGTTTGAAATTCCTTAAAGACAACTCGGGTCGATAGACAAAACAGGGGACGCAGAAAAATCGAATGATGTAAATAATAACTCCTGATCCCAGAAATGCAAATTAAAGAAATCTTGTTCAGCATTCTGAGTTTTTTAGGGGTTTTTATGTCAGTTATTTGCGATAATTTCGAAAGGATTTATTTCTATGTTTAAACAACCTTTTCCTTACTGTCTTGTTTGCATTTGATGAGTCACATTTGAACTTCAGAACCAGAAAAAAATCCGGCACCTGTCAGCCTGACAAGATTACTAGTAAATTCAGTATTGGTGATGGGTTCTTAACATCGAAAAGGAATTAAGTCTATGCATGTACGTAAATCAATCTAAATCGACAGAAAAAAAAAAAACACTGATGATAATTCTTATTGTTCACATTATATACACAGGTTGGCGAGAGCCCAACTATCATAGATTTTATAGGAAATCCCGGACAACTCACCTACAAGAGAGTTTGGTCCGATAATCTTGCCACCCCCTACCAAAAAGTGGAGAACAACAGAAGAAGTAATACAGTAATACAAAACACATCTACTAGAATAGGTTTATTTAATTTTCATTGAAGCTGTCACACATTCGTGTCATCCATCTGAAATGATATTATCTATGGGTGGCAAAACGTTTAGATCACGTTGTACATTGTTGGTTGTTTTGTTTTATGCCATTAAATGACCTCAGTGGGTCACTGTTGGCATTAAATGACCTCAGTGAGTCATTGTTGGCATTAGATGACCTCCGTAGGTCACTGTTGACATTAAATGACCTTAGTGGGTCATTGTCGGCATTAAATGACCTCATTACGTCATTGTTGGCATTGGCAGTATCTAAAAAACTGTTTATATATCATTGTTTTTATTATATATATATATATATATATATATATATATACATTGTTGGTTGTTTTGTTTTATGCCATTAAATGACCTCAGTGGGTCATTGTTGGCATTAAATGACCTCAGTCTATTAAACAATAGTTGAATTAACGGTTTTTGTAGGCATCATCAGATTTTTGGTTTAGATAAAACCTCCATATAATAACTGTTGAAAATATTAACTAAAACATTAAATGACCAGAATCCATAGCCGAAATAAATAGGGTCTAAAAAAATTAACCCTTTATGAAGTCGTCAAAACAAACGTTACGACAGTTTTTTTTTTTTATTATAAATTTTTCATAAAAAAAAAAAAAAAAAATAAAAAAAAAAATAAATAAATTTCCATAGACATGCAAACTAGACGATTCTTCCGTTTCAAATTTAGACACCCCACCTTCCCTGACTTGACATCTATGAAAGTAACTCTATGGCATTCTGTTACCATGGAAATTTTGATTTCACCTCAGAAACACGTTATTCCAAAAAAAAATCAGAGCTTTTTTTAACTCAATTTAATTGTATTATTTTGAAACATGGGACTTCTTATCGCGATTTGGAATCATTTTTTTAATTATATATACTTTTGTATCGAGCACTATTTTTAAAAAATATAACTAAAATATATATTATTTATAACCATATTTTCTATATATATATATATATATATATATATATATATATTATATATATATATATATATATATATTGGTACAGGTAATATTGAAAGCTTGATTTTTTAAATTTTAATGAACGTATTATGGGCGATTAAATAAAATAAGTATTGTATTTTAATGTAAAATTATATAAAAATATTAAATTTAGTGGGTCAAACAATCTAAAATCTATGTATTATATAAATTGTTTTATTATTATATATATATATATATATATATATATATATATATATATATATATATATATATATATAATGGTACAGGTAATATTGATTTAATTCCTTGATTTGTTTTTTTATTTTAATGTTGCCATGTATTAAGGGCGATTAAATAAAATAAGTATTGTATTTTACGTTCAAAATTAGATAAAAATGATTTAATTATGCCAGATAATTTTTTGATAGTTCTAAAATATATACGTTTTTTTTTAAATTAACCTATTATTAGAGATATACATATCTCTCAAATTATTTTTTCGTAACGTGAATGTATTTTGAAAAAATTAATATGAAGTTCCTGAGACATATATGAATACCCTCCCGCGAAATTAACCCATATTTTTTAACTTTTTCTGTATTACTTTGAGCTGTCTTTTGATTAGTCAAAAGAGACACACCCATAAGATTATAAAGAAGGTTCCCTCCCCTTACTGAACACTTTAATAAGCAAATGTATTGTTTTCTTTTTTCAAAAGTAAATCATTTTCATCAAACGTTGCCGAACATTGCCTGATGAAATCATGAAACACAGAAATTTCCGTGTCGCAATGTAAAATATTTTTAAATAAAATATCAGCATATATATATATATATATATATGAAAATTTCTCCGATTTAACCAGTAGAGAAGACAATATTTATGAATAAAAATGACAATAGGAAAATGGTAATTGCTGACGCGTTTCGTCCATTCTGTTTTTGTTTTTATTAGTTACTTTGTTCATTTAATTTCATTTTCGTATTTTGCTTTGATAAAGTCCACATGGACGAAACGCGTCAGCAAACCAGTTTTCCTATTGTCATTTTTTTATATATATATATATATATATATATATATATATATATATATATTTATATATAAACATAGGACAGGCTGTTTTTCATGTTAGGCGCAATCGTGAACGATTGCGCCCAGCATGAAACAGCCAGTCGCCTCTGAGTGTTGACTTCAATGTTCACTTTTTATATTTACATTTACGTCTATCTCTGATATTGAGCACTTTATCCCATAAATATGGCACACTTAAAACTATATTACTTATATATATATATATATATATATATATATATATATATATATATATATATATATATATTTAAATAAATAATTATATTTATGCTCTACTTTTGTATCGAGCACTATTTTTTAAAAAAATAACAAAAATACTAAAGAACTTTTGGATTATTTACCTAACGAGTTCTTTTCCTATTTTTATATTTTCACACACACACACACACACACACACACACACACACACACACACACACACACATATATATATATAAATATATATATATATATATATATATATATATATATATATATATATATATATATATATATAGTGTCAATTGATATCTTCTTAATTTTTGTCCCTTTGATCGTTCTTTTTTCTTCTTAATAAGGTGCTTTCTGTTCCCATTCTTTCGCACCCAGTAACCCCTTACGAGTTAGTAGCTTTATTATCTTGATCGGGGTGAAATGGTTTAAAAGAAATCCTCTTCGGAAGGAACCAGGTTTGAAAACAAGTCTTCACCAACAGCTGAAGTGGCACTAAGAACTTTATGGCTCCAAGTTATAGCTCGATGACTGAATGAATAGACTAGATATATAGGATAAACAATTTAGAAACACACACACACACACACACACACACACACACACACACACAAATACGTAAAATTTTTTGCCCTCTGAACAACACCGCACCACTGGATTATCAAATATAATCTTTATATATATATATATATATATATATATATCATTACGCCCTGAGCAAGGCGTATAGGAATCAGAAGATTTGGAGCAAGAGCAGATGGATAGAAGAAAAAATGAGGAGAAGGATAGTGGGTAGATCAAGGTAACTGGAGATCGATTGACATTACATTTAAATAGTTGGAGATTATAGCTGGGAAAATAATTGGGAAGGGTGTTCCACAAGAGGTGCGAGGCATGAAGCTATTGGATAGAAGAGACGGCTACATTTAAAAGTTTCTACAGTGTAAGGGTGGGAGCGGGATGCCAGCATCGTAGGGCGCTTGAATTCATGGAGTCTATAGATTACAAAAATGAAACACCAAAAAAATGTACCGCTAAAAGATGGAAATGTATTTTAAAATAATTAGGAAGGAAAGCTTTTTTTTTTATTAAAGAAGAGGTAAAATGTTATTGAATTAACAATATTGACATCTTAAAGAAGAATCTCTCGCAATAACACATCGTGTAACCTTCAAAAGTAAATCTGCAGTCTATTATTTAATCATAAAATTGACGTTACGTAAGAATGGCACAAGTGGACATAACGGAAGTAACATGACATAATTAATTTTGTGTGTTATACTAATGTCGGCAGTGGCCTGTGTAATAGGTTCCACTATCTATATAATGGGTGTATTGCATTTTTATTATATACTAAGACACACAGACATGTATGTATATATATTTTTTCATTTACTGTACTTTTCTTTCTATTCTACATTCATTAATCTTTGTTTCTTTTCATCTTTCCTGTTTCCTTCCTTCTTTCGTTCTTTCTTTCTTTCTTTTCATCTTTCCTCTTTTTTCTTTCTTTCTTTCCTCTTTTTTTCGTTTTTCCCTTTCTTTCTTTTCTTTTTTTCTTTCTTTCTTTTTTCTTTCTTTTTTCTTTCTTTTCTTTTTTCTTTCCCTTTCTTTCTTTCTTTCTTTCTTTCTTTCTTTTCATCTTTCCTTTCTTTCTTTCTTTCTTTCTTTCTTTCTTTCCTTTCTTTCTTTCTTTCTTTCTTTCTTTTCATCTTTCTTCTTTCTTTCTTTCTTTCTTTCTTTCTTTACGTTTTTCCTTTAACTTTATTTCTTTCTTTTCTCATTTCTTTTATCTTCCTTTTTTCTTTTCATTTTTATTTTATTTTTCTT
>CAHIKZ030000581.1:545000-547500 GCA_903632075.3 Acanthosepion pharaonis
TAAAGAAATCTCAGAAAACTAGGCGCAATCGTCAGGCCAAACCTCTGACGATTGCCCCTAGCATGAAACAGCCTGTCGCCTCTGAGTGTTGACTTCAATGTTAACTGTTACTTACATACATACATATATATATATATATATATATATATATATATATATATATATGCTAACCATCATTTAAGAGTTAAATTAATCAAAATTTTCTCTTCTTTAACTGGTAGCATAACATTCTTAATAATATCCAGTCAGCGATCGCCGAACGTTTTTAAAGAAAATAAAAAAGTTGATGCCAATTTTAATTGTCATTTTAAAATTTGTTTAATACACACACACACACACACACACACACACACACACACACACACACACACACACACACACATATATATATATATATATATATATATATATATAAAAACAAAAATTTTAGCTAAGAATAGCTTTTCCTCTTGTCGTTCGATTAATTTTATTTCTTTCACAGATACATTTTATCCGAAAACACACACACACACACACACACACACACACACACATATATATATATATATATATATATATATATATATATATATATATAAAAAAAATAAAGACAAGAGGAAAACTATTCTTATCCAAGAAATCTTGGCTAAGAACAGCTTTTCCTCTTGCCTTTTGATTCAGAAGGTTTTATTGAGTGTGTAAGAATAAAGAAAATATCATTAAGGAATGAGACAATAAAAGAATGGGAATCAAGATGACAGTAGATCACAATTGACGATTGGAATTACATGAAAGTTTATTGGAAAGCATATAGCAGAAAGTTACTATGACAAGGCTGTGAGAAGAATGTTTTAGCAAAGAACTTACGGTTATATCTATCCAATTGAAATGTCAATTGACGTTGACCTTTTTGCCAATCTAGTACTGCGCTTAAATTAATAAAGGCTAGGTACCTTAGCCGAAATAATTATTGTTTTTTAATACAAAAAATGTAGTACAAGGCAAAATTGGAGGGATAAGAAAAGGTTGGTCTTTAATCTGTCTTAATCTTAATCTTAGCCACAATTACTGATCCAAACATACCACAGAATTCCATACATCAAAACAACATTCTTATTTACTATTCTTACAACAGTCTTCTAGCGGAAATTTCATCAGAAAAATTACGAAGAAAGTGTTTATAGAAAAGCTTACATTATAGACATGGGAAAGTGACTGAAGCCGAGATGCCAGGTCATGACACATAGCGTTGTAGATTCTCCTTTGGATTTTATCAAGAATCTCTAAATATATAGCAGGAGCACCTGCCCATATGTGGTAGCAATATTCAAAGCATGGACGAACGGTAGACTTATAAATATGTAACATGAATTCTGTTGGAGAGTAAAATTGTCTAACACGACACAGTGAACCAACTTTCTTAGCAACAAAGCAAGCCATAGCTATATATATATATATATATATATATATATATATATATATATATATATATATATATATATATAAACACACGCAAAAAGAACAATGAAAGTATTTTGAAATGGTTACATTAAGGTGGTGGGAAAGTGACTGAAGCCGAACTGCCAGGTTAACGTTGCGTATTCTCTTTTGGATTTCATCAAGAATCTTTAAATGTATAGCAGGAGCACCTGCCCATATGTGATAGTAATATTCAAAGAATGGACGAAAGGTAGACTTATGAATATGTAACATGGATTCTGGAGACTAAAATTGTCTAACACGACGCAGCGAACCAACTTTCTTAGCAACACCTGTTGTATATCCGGGTGTCACAGAGAATATCTTCACAGATCATCTTATGAGAATGTTGTTCTTTCGTCTATACTTTTTGTTGTCTTCTACTCTAGTTTCTTGTTTGTTTTGTTTGTTTGTTTTTTTTCTATAGAATCTCCAAAGATTGTTATCTACTACTTCTACCTTTATCCATCGAGCGACGCGAACGCATTTTTTTTTTTAAGCTTATCTCGGCCCGACTTAAAAAAAAACGTTCATTCTCTATGCCATTAGCCAAAAATTCTTTACTGCTTCATTAGAGAATTACAGTCTCAAAATGTCGGGACCTAAGTAATCCGAATGGCAAGTGAAATATCCTCGTGTTTTGCTTTGTAACGAAAACTAAAACAAAGAACATAAGTCATTTCTCTAATAGTTTAGATTTTCGGAAAAATCTTTTCTAGTTTTCCAACTGACAATTTCAGCGATATTAATTTTGAAAAACTTGTCAGTGTTTCTTTTGTCTAAAATCGATTGTTTAATAAAAGACGGGTTGATTTTGGACCCTGTTATCTTGATCAGCGTTGACATTCCAACATAGTCTGTTGCGTCCAATTTAGCAATAATGCCTCAGTGATTCCTCGCCCAGTTTCTATACTACCCACAATCCTGTGGACTTAACTCACAATTCCAATGCCACCAAAGGGTTTAATCTTCGAGGTTGTTCACTCGTAACAAACTTCTAGCTGAGCAGTAATAAATAAAGAAAAAAACATGGACATGGAGA
>CAHIKZ030000581.1:550000-597500 GCA_903632075.3 Acanthosepion pharaonis
TTTCATATTTTACTTGTCGTGTACAATAAACCTTTCTTCTATTACCTACCTGGTGTTAAGTTTGGTTTGGTTTGTTTTGTTTTACGGTATATCAACCTCAATGGGTCATTTAATGCCAACAACTTTTTTTTCCTGGTAATATTTTTGTTTTGTCAAAAATATATTTCTGTTAATATTTTTTTCCTCAAGAATGTATAGCTGGTACAGTGTAACCCGGATATAAGAGAAACCCGGATATAAGAGATTTTTCTCTGGTCCCAAATTAGAGCCTGTGTTAATGCATATAAAATAGACCAAACCCGGATATAAGAGAAACCCGGATATAAAGAGATTATCCTGGTCCCAAATAATATCATTTTTCAAAAATATAAAATAGACCAAATATTTTTATAAAAAGAATATTGATGGTAATATTTTGGTCCCAAATTAAAGAAATATTTCTGGTATAAAAAGACCATTTCCGGAATTTTATAATGCTTTTTACCAGAGATTTTCTGGTCCCAAATTAGAGCCTATTTGCCCATAGCTTAGACCAAACCCTAACAGGTAAGAGAACCCCGGATCAGAGAGCGGACCTGTCCCAAATTAGAGCCTGTGTTAATGCAATTAAGACGACCAAACACGGATATAAGAGAAACCTGGATGATAAGAGAGATTTTGCTGTCCCAAAAGAGCCTGTGTTTTAAATCGTCAAACCCGGATATAAGAGAAACCCGGATGTAAGAGAGATTTATCGTCAAACCCAGGATACGGATGTAGTCTCCGGATTAAAGAGGGTTAGACTTTTTGTCCCAAATTAGAGCCTGGGTTAATCATATAAAATAGACCAAACCCGGATATAAGAGGGACCCGGATATAAGAGAGACATCAGCCAATTAACAGGTGGTTAGACCAAACCCTAAAAGCCTCCTGTTCAGAGAGCCTTTCTGTTAGAGCCGTAAGTTATAAAATAGTCAAACCCTGGACGCGGATAAGAGAGATTTATCTGGTCCCAAATTAGACAGGAATGCATGGTGTTGGTGTATAAGAGAAACGGAATATAAGAGAAACCGATATTTTTCATTCTGGTCCCAAATTAGAGCCACGTCCATGTATTAAAAATAGACCAAACCCGGATATAATTTAGGATATAAAGAGAAGACCTGGTCCCAAAAGAAAAAACGCGTAACATAAGATTATGTCCAATTTGGATTAAGAGAAAAACAGGAGTTAGATTTTCCGGTCCCAAATTATATATTATATATAAAATAACCAATCCCGGATATAAGGGAGGATCCGGATAAGAGATTTAATCTGGTCCCAAATTAGAGCCAATGTTAATGCATATAAAATTCTAAACCAGATATAAAGAAACCCGGAAAACCTCACGTACAGAAAACCATTTTTCAAAAATTATTTAATATTTTTTCAAAAAACAATAATGTTGGCGAATTTTTTTTTTTTGAATTTCTTTAAAACCCATGACGTCCATTTTTTCTTTTTCTTTTCTGGGTTTTTTTTTTTTGACCCTAACATTTGCTAGCACACCTGGGAATCTCTGCAAACAAACAGTTAAGACATTCGGGCCTCAGACGATCTTGAACAAAATAACATGGATTTTATCGTCTTACAATTCACGGATGTAGTTTATCGTCAAAAAATAGTCTCAGTTTCGGGGTTACCTAAATGGATCCTAAGATATGAAGGGGAATATAACAAAAGCAAAAATAGGTTTCTTACGGACGTCCCTGTTTCAGATTCTGTTGGACGTAGTTTATCGTCAATACTAAATGGCGAAGAGAAAATAAATCATTCGTGTAAGAATCTATAGCAAAAACTATTCTATATTCAGGTATTTATTCTTCCAAATACGCCTCTCTATTATTCAGTGTAAAGAAAAAAGGAAAAGTAAAAAAGATATTTTTAATTGTTTATATATATATATATACATAGAAACAGACTGGACAAGGACGGGAGAGAAAATAATTTTGAATGGCAATGTACGCCGTGAATTCTAGATCAGAAAAGAAGCGAAAACCTCACGTACAGAAAACCAAGATCGAAAATTATTTACGCTCGAAACAAACAATAATCACGCGAATACTTGAAATGCTTTAAACTGACGTCCATTTTTCTTTTTCTTTATTTTTTTTTTTTTTTTGTACATTTTATAGCACACCTTGGAATCTCTCCTAAACAGTTGAGCATTTATCTTAAAAAATAACATTGATGTAACCAATTGGATTTTAAAAAAATATCCAAAAAAATGTTAATATGAAAAAGAATATAAATAAAAAGAAAAATATTTCTTACGGACGTCCCTATTTCAGATGCACAACACTCAATACTAAATGGCGAAGAGAAAAATAAATCATTCGGTAAGAATCTATTGCCAAAATCTATTCTATATTCAGGTATTTGCTTTCAAAATACGCCTCTCTGCGTTCAGTGTAAAACGGGAAAAGAAAAAGATATTTAATTGTTTATATAAATATCTCTATGAACTTGGGGGCCGTTTAAGATTAGATGTCGGCGATTATATCGGACCATGTCTGTTTATTACGTTAAATTATGACATGTAAAACTTCCCAACGTCATTGTTTATTTACATGTGTGGATCGTTATCTTCAGGGGTCCGTATTTTGCAAACATTATTTGTCTTGATTTTATTCGGTTAATCTCAAGATGAATTATTTTTGTTTGCGTCTGACATGGCAAGGTACGCTTCCCGTCATAATTTATGTCAGAATTTTAGAAAGTGATGAATTCTCATTATTATATGTCTTGCTATTAGGACCTAGACGCTCTATCTTCATTGATAAATTCACAACGTTTCGGTTTTACTCTCCGATCTTCTTCAGGGGCCGTTTCTATTATATGTCTTGCTATTCGGACCAACTCGCTTTATCTTGGTATAAAAACTTACAACGTTTCGATTTTACTCCCCGATCTTCTTCAGGGGCCGTTTTTATTATATGTCTTGCTATTCGGACCAACTCGCTTTATCTTGGTTGATACACTTACAACGTTTCGGTTTTACTCTCCGATCTTCTTCAGGGGCCGCTTTTATTATATGTCTTGCTATTCGGACCAACACGCTCTATCTTGGCTTATACATTTACAACGTTTCGGTTTTACTTTCCGATCTTCTTCAGGGGCCGTTTTTTTTTTTAATTATATGTCTTGCTGTTCGGACCAACACGCTTTATCTTGGCTGATAAACTCAACGTTTAATCTTTACTCTCCGATCTTCTTCGGGAGCCGTTTTTATTATATGTCTTGCTGTTCGGACCAACATGAGCATGCAGGCTGATACATCATAACGTTTCGGTTATACACTCCAGCCTTCTTCAGGTGTCGCTTTTTATTATATGCTAAGCGATTCGGACCAGCACAGTCAATCTTGGCTGATACACTCACGTTTCGGCTTTACTCTTCATCAGGTGTCACTTTTTATTATATTATATGCCATGCTATTCGGACTAGCAAGCTCTATCTTGGCTGATACATTTTCAACGCTTCGGCTTTCCTCTCTGGTCTTCTTCCCGTGTTCCTTTTTTATTATATGTCTTGCTATTTGGACCAACCCGCTCTATCTTGGCTGATACACTGACAACGTTTCGGCATTACTCTCCGGACTTTATCAGGTGACCATTTTCATTATATAATCTGCTATGCTCATTTTGGTCGTTATATTTACAATTCTTCGTCTGACTTTTAAAGCATCTGGCTTTCTGATAAATCCCCTGTTAAATCCTTTTTTGTCTGGTAGGGTTTAAATTTCATTCCAGTTTAAAGAAAAAATACACAAACGCAAAGATAAAACTATAACTGATATATAACTGATATATGACATCCTATAATCATTGTAAATTGTCTAAAAACAACCTTCCCTCATGGACTGAATAAAATTTTCGTTTCAAAATTTCAGGAAAGATTACTGATTGTGACGAGCGTCACCTGTAGACAGTTTGTAGAATATGCATCTTTCTTTTTTTTCCTTCTTTTCATATTTCTTTCATCTTTCTTTTTCTTTTCATCTTTCTTTTATCGTTCTTTTTTCCTTCTTTTCATATTTCTTTCTTTCTTTTCATCTTTCTTTTATCCTTCTTTTTTTCCTTCTTTCATATTTCTTTCTTTTTCTTTTCATCTTTCTTTTATCGTTCTTTTTTTCCTTCTTTTCATATTTCTTTCATCTTTCTTTATTTGAACAGTAAGGTATAGATTAAGCATTTAGACATGCTGTGTGATCCTAAATGCTAACACCCAGAAAATTTTTTTAACAGAATTAAATTGATAATTGAAAAAATTAATTAGTTTTTTTTTGTTTTTTTTTTTTTTTGTTTTTTTGTATCCATTTAAATCTTGCATAGAATCGATAAAGGAAAATGGAAAAGCGAACTCAAATTGATTATATGGAAAATTTGGCAATCTGGATTTTCTCCATTTCACAAAACATTAATGGCTTCTGCGATGTTAAACATTGAAAAAAATTCTGTTTATTTACACTATTTATATTTGAACTGTTATCCTAATCTTTGTAGTTTTTGTCACAATGTTTCGGTCGTAATGACCTCTGGCATTCTTTCGGGTGTATACTGATCTTGGTAAACTACAGGGAGTTCCTACTTGAAGCCCTTATTTAATAAACGGCGATAGACTGATTTCGTTCCACTGCTCATGCTTAGGGATACCGTCTAGGTTTTATTTTTATTTAGTACTGTTCAGTTATTGGTCACCCGTTTCCAGTGTGTGAAACTACACACTGATCGACCCAAGGATTGAACTCACAACTTCCCCAAATTCGCAAATAAAACGCTTTTGTCCACTAAAACAATTTGCTGAAGTAAATTTCGACACTTAAGTCTAAAATAGGCATAATACGTCTAAATTAGTTAACCAAACATGCTTCAATGAAAATATGACTATATATATGTTGTAGAGTGATTTCACAGTGGAGGCTTGTATTTGTACGAAGTCGGTCCTAAAATAGGTTCGAAGTACAAAACGTTAGGAACTTGATATAATATGTAATGACGCAGAGTAAATCTAGTTGTGGTCGCTGATACTTTAGTATCCGACTAACGGTCGTCCGGCATCGACTGACTGACCAACGATATTCAGTCACCCCCCGCCACGAGGGCGTCAAGTGGCACAAGGCCTTTTTAACGTGGGATCTTCGAGCTCGTGGGCTTGGCCAAAAATATGCCCATTGAACCCGTATAAACGGGTTCAGGATCGGTTTACCTCCCCGTAAGAGAATCCGCTCTTCGGCGTAGCCTGTTTCGGGTTCCTCCCCGCCCGAAGGCTGAGAGTTCAACCGATCAGCCGGTCGCCTGACTGACCAACTCCCTGAGCCACTGCTACTACTCCTACTTATTATAGGTGGGAGAGTCTATTAATAATAGAATAGGTGTGTTCCACGATAACAATATATATATATATGTGTGTGTGTGTGTGTGTGTGTGTGTGTGTGTGTGCGCGCATTTAGGCGGCAAATTCTCTTTTAGGAAAGTCTGATTGAATAAATTACATATATTATATCTGCTAATTTTTAACAAAATCCGTTCATATTCCCGAATAACCTTCCGTGTATTGATGTTAATTGATGAAAGAAATGTGTTACAGCTGTTTAAATTTCTTTTATTTTCATTTCCCAAGCACTTTCGATCTTTTCCCAAGATCATCACGGCTTAGTGGTAGAATCTCCGACTGACGCCAATTCACCCGGGTTTCCATCCTAGCTAGATGTAACCGGACGTCCAGCAACACTGAAGAGCTGTGATACAGCGAAACAGTCTGTCTGTTGATGACAATATCTGGGCTCCTGAAAAATTTATTTCGGTTGTGCTCTCTGGGGGAGGAAGTGTGGGTCTGTAAACAGTGACTATTACGGCTAGTATAGCAAGACTCTTCGGTAAAGCGAACCGAGCCCTCTCAGTTACTGTGTGTTTATCTAATAATAAATAGACTAAAATTCACCTTCTACCACTAAACCGTCGGCTTAGTGGTAGAATTTCCGACTGACGCCAATTCAGCTGGGTTTCGATCCTAGCTAGAGGCAACAGGACGTCTAGCCACAATGAAGAACTGTGATACACTGAAACATTCTGTCTGTGGATGACTATATATATATATATATATATATATATATATGGAAGACCCTCGGACCAATGTCTTGTTAAATTACTGTGTGAAGCCATATTAATATCTTTCTTAAATAAAATGCTGATAATTGACTCATTGAGATATGTTTTGAAATTGTGCATAAATAACTTTTTTTTTTATTCACCAACCCATGAAATTGTAAATATGGGATTAGATTGTGCATAATATTTTGATTGCAAATTGAAACAGAGGTTAGGAATAAGTGAGGTGTTTTGGTGAAAGGAGCAATTAAGAATGTTTTGGGGAGTGAATGTCAATAGCAAAGGTTATTTTGAGAAGACCGGCATTTTCCTTAGATAATAATTATCAACTACCATCGTGTTTTTCTGCGACTTATTTTTAAAAGTACCAACATAAATAAATCAAAACATAGACTGTTTAAATACTTTTGAGCAGAACTGTGTAGAGGAAGACTCATGTGTATTTTAAACGAAGCACAAAATTTGAAGCCATGAAAGATTATGAGCAGGGTGAGGGTGAGGAGATCAGAATTGATTTACCAGTTTGGCAACTCTTCCAAATAGCATTGTGAGTTCAACTTTTCAGTCTCCTTAATAGATTCTGAGATTTTTTTTAATTTACTACTTAAGTCTATGACTAAAAAAAAAAAAAACGTTTTCTCGAAATTTATCTTTCCGAACCACTACACCTGACTAAATGTCTGCTTTTTATGTTGATTGCAATTAAATTTATTCCTTCTTACAAACTATTACCGTTTTTAACTCTCAATAACCAAGTGAATGGAAACAAGAAGTCTGTTTTTTTAAATACTTATGACAAATACTATATACACAATAACTAACTGATTCATATATCTTTATGTGAATGTATAATATATATATATATATATATATATATATATATATATATATATATATATATATATACACACTCACACACACACACAGACATATATGTGTGTGCGTGCGTGTATAGATAGATAGATAGATAGATAGATAGATAGATAGATAGATAATTAGAGAGAGAGATAAATAGATAGAAAAATAGATAGGTATATTCTGTAAAATGGGTTTTGGTATATTTAGTGATTTGTGTATAAATATAGATAAAACTTTTCACGCTTATAGCAGTCGTGAAAAGTATCGATATCTATCTATATATCTCTATCTATCTACATATATATATATATGTCTATATTTCTGAGATGAGGTATTATGTACATTATTTGCATAATTCGGACTATTGTCCTCATCTTTGTTGCCATATTTATTACAACGTTTCGGCCGGTTGGAATGTCGAACTGAACCCTTTATTTCGCTCACTGGGGTAGACTGTTCTAGTTCCACGTGCCATGTCTAATGGTTGTCAGTTATCAGTTATCTCCTGTTAATTTTCCTTCTGAAAGTTTTCCACTGCCTAAGCCGGCTATTGAACTCACACTCTTTTGGGTCTTGTCACTGGATTTAACCAACGCTTTTATTCACTGTGTCCTTGAGGACATCTGTGTATGAATTTCTGGATATTATAAACCTAATGTTTCAGCAACCATTTTTACCAGTGCTCATATTGCCGAAACGTTGTAATAATATGGCGACAAAGATGAGGACAATAGTCCGAATGATGTAAATAATATATATATATATATATATATATATATATATATATATATGGTGGACTCTCCCGTCGTATTCGACGTATGAGGATCAAGCAGCTCAGTTCCTAAGAACCGACAGCCAGACACCAACGCATTATTTGATTACAGTGGTGAAGGCTTTGTGCAGAACCAATGACATTGTTGAAGGGCCGAATGCAGAGACCTGGTGCACCGTGTGCCACAGAGATCCCAAACGACCCTCCGCAGTTTTTTAATTCAGACCAGTCGCCATCCAAGGCTACAGAACCCAGTCTACTCAGATAGTTACCGATAGGTAGAGCGAGAAGAAGAGAATTAAAACGTTTCCCATGGGTATTAGTACGTAAGTAAATGTAATAGATTCGACTGGAATTCGAGCTCTCCGATTTCTCAATCCGAGTCGATATATATATATATATATATATATATATTAAGACCTTTGTATGTCTATACATTCTTTTTATAGATACAATTATTTAAGTAAATACACTGTTTATAATAAACAGTATCAAACAACATTTACCGGCCTGAATGTCCGAGAAATTGTCACAGAAAAATATACGGAACCGTCATTTAGCTTGACGTGCCTTTACCGATTTGGCCACAGAGGCGCGTTCGGTTAACAAGGTAGAATTTACTGTATTTAAAATTCAATCTTCCATGAATCTCTCACGTACATTCATATCTGCTCATGGCGTATCAAATGTAAACAAATGACGTCACACATTATGAAAAGGACAAAGTCCGACAATTATTTTAAGACATTTTATAAAAAGAATGTATAAACATAAAATGTCTTAAAATAAATTTCGGACTTTGTCCATTTCATAATATATATATATATATATATATATATATATATATATATATATATATATATATATATATATAATTCATTCATTCATTTAGTCGTCATTTAAGCTAGTAAGTCTTAGGTACTCTATCAAACTAGATAAACGTGTGGAATTTAAAAGAAAAAAACAACAGGGATCTAATTTTAAACTTGAAAATTTTAGAAAAAGGCATGGACTTACAACAACCACGACAATATTTGCAAACTCTGTCAAGAGGAAAAACTAGCAATTATGACATTTCTCTTAAGCACATACAAGACTGAATAAAAAAAAAAGTAATGCTCATTTCAATTAACCCCCACAGCGATACATTTACAATACTCTTGCCTTTCTTCCCTTCCCTCTTCTTCTTCTTCTTCTTCTTCACATTCTCCTCCCCCTCCTCCCCCACCCACCCACTCCTTCTTCTTCTTCTTCTTCTTCTTCTTCTTCTTCTTCTTCTTCTTCTTCTTCTTCTTCTCTCTTTCTATTACACCCAACGTCGTGTGTTTATTTATTCTTGAACATAATAATATATCGTTCATTAGTTGGGTTTTTTTGTTGCTTTTTTTTAAAATAAAGCGTTAAGAGGTCATTTGATAAAAATCGCCTGAGGATAACGTAACGGATTCGACTAACCTCATGTTTTTTAGATAGATAGATAGATAGATAGATAGATAGATAGATAGATAGATAGATAGATATGGAACGACTAAGATAGATAGATAGATAGATAGATAGATAGATAGATAGATAGATAGATAGATAGATAGATAGAAATGGAACGACTACCATAGATAGATAGATAGATAGATATGGAACGACTACGATAGATAGATAGATAGATAGATAGATAGATAGATAGATAGAAATGGAACGACTACGATAGATAGATAGATAGATAGATAGATAGATAGATAGATAGATAGATAGATAGATAGAAATGGAACGACTACGATAGATAGATAGATAGATAGATAGATAGATAGATAGATAGATAGAAAGAAAGAAATGGAACGACTACCATAGATAGATAGATAGATAGATATATAGATAGATAGATAGATAGATAGATAAGAGTGAAATTCACCCCTCTCCTCCCGCCAAAAACAATGTGTTTCTGGAGGATTATGCTTTTAAGGTAAACAGGGTTTTTTTTTTTACATTAATGTACTTGATCTTAAGAAATAGGGAATACATTGTGAACAAATAAAAGTTTAAAACATATCTTCGCGATTTAAAGTCCAAATAATTCGCACTTGTCGTTATAGTGAAATGGGGAGGTACTTTGCTTACATTTGTGTCTATTTGTATTTTGTCTTTTTTTATTTAAGCAATTCATTTTTGGCAGAAGTAAACAGCAGTGTAGATATTGTTTCAAATTCAAACACGAATCCCTTAAAGTTGAACCAATCAAGAAAAAAGCACGGCATACAAACCTGTATTTAGAGCTTGTTATCGTCGACGCAAAGTTAAATTGATGAAGAATAGCAGCTGTTGACGCAAGAAGAAAGGATTAAACTCTTCTTGCGTTAAGCAAATGAAGATATTTTTAAGACATTTGAAAAACTGATTTTTTTTCTTTTCTTGCATCAGCGGTGCTACACTATTGACTGATATAAATGTATAAGTCACGTTTTTACATATGCAAACAGACATTGCTGCAAATTGTTAGCAAATTAGTTTCCTCAGAATTTCTTATCGTACACAAACAACAAACGTGTATGAATAATGTAAATGTTCCCGGATACATCGATTGGTTCTAGAATCTGACCAAATAACCTGCTTCCGAAGCGAAAAGTAAGGCTATATTCAAGATATGTGCGTTTGAATATTCCCTTATCACCATATAAACTGTGTTCGAATCTCGTATACGACTCTTTGGCTTCAATTCACTCCATAATCCATACAAAAGATGTTGCAGTTTTTTTTCTGTATATTTGTGTACTAGTGAGCCATTTTAACCGTTCCATAAATATATCTAACTGTAATGAAAAATGCCTTACATACGACACTAGAGATTGACTAAGAAAAATCTTTACAAGCGACCCCAAAACCAGTAAGACATTGACACCTAATTTCCAATCTATTAGTACCCTTAAATTCGTAAATTCGAGGTACCACGGCGAAAATCTCCTTGGAACAAATGCCACGAAAATATTTTTGAAAAGAGAAAGAGAATCTACGTTTCGTTGCGGTGTAAAAAGTGAGTGAAATGGAGATGTCAGGAGAGTCAGTTCTTTGGATTTTGTCAAGTATACCGAGAAGTTCCAGACCAGATGTGGTAGTTGTTGCAGTTTTTTGTGTATTATGTACTAGCGAGCTAGCCTAAATGAGTTGACTCATTTTATAGTTCATCAATAGAAGGGTTAACCAATCAGAAAGCTCAAAATATTCAATGCGACGTGTATAAAGGCAGCCATTTTTTTCTCCCAAATTGCCTGCACTGCCAACCTGATATCGAAGACTTAAAGGATTATTTAGCAACCGCTACTTTCTCTGAATCTTCACTGCCGACCTCTGATATTGAACAGATTACGGACTTCACTGGATTCCATATTCAGAGACTGCGGCAAAAATGGTCAACAAAAGAGAGGAACTGTACATTATGAAACAACAACATTTGTTTTCCGTACGCATGTGAATTTGAACAGCGCATGTAGGTGTTTGCCTTTGTGAAGAATACCTTTTGAGAGATCTCCGTGCACATAACACAAGAGACTTGTTTCCCAGAGCCAGCAGAAATCCAAGATAATATTACTACTATTAATAAAGTAACATTTAATATAGCCCGAGATGGTTAGATTTGATAATTTGTAGGCAACAATGTTCTTACAGATCAGGTAGGGCAGCTGTCATGGTAAGTGGCTTTTCGAGGTAAAAATAAAATATCCGAATACATCTGAAAAATTTTAGAATTTATTAGTTATTCCTAAACACAACTCAGTTCTCGGTACGAAATTTTTTCACCCTTTTCATCGAAATTCTACAATACCTTCGCAAAATACTGAATATTTCCCCTGTCACTGCGATGCTAAGCAACTAAAATTAAGTTGAAAGAAAGATATACACCATCAAATACGCTACCTTGACAGTTGAAAGCCAAGTTTCCAATAAGCACACCATCCGATAAGTATAACAGTAAAAGCAAATAATACAATCTAAGGAGTACCTGTGAAAAGTTATCTTGATAGCACATAATAAATCGTTATGAACCCGACATTTCATGGGTGACAACGCGCGTCGTTACCTCTTTGTAGTGGAACCCTTACAAAATACAAAATTCAACACATGGAGATATATTTCTTCGTAGGCCAACATAATTCACCGAGAGTGAAAAATATAATAGGATGTAAACATATAAACAGAGCTCATAAAAAGAAAGATATTTATGCGATTAAATAGTAGTGTATGTGTGCATATACGTGTGCGTGTCCGAGAGAAAGAGAGACCGAGTGCACCACGCGGTTTGGTGAAAATAAGTAGTCGGCTTGCCTGTGGTAAAAGGTCTTCTTCGGGAAGCACGAGGCGAGTCTTGTTACGACTGTATTCTAAAAAGAAAAATGAACGTGAGAGTGAGTTCTTTCCATTTATAGTGCTGATTGCCACGAGGTGACGAGTGAAGTCCATTGTCAGACGAGGTGGGGTAATCCCACATAAATTACTGTTTAATGCCCTATTTGTGTATCAATCTTCTGATGAGCAACTATAAGTCTCTCGTGTGTTTTTATACAACGCTACGCAGAAGAAAACATTATATGGTCATTCCGACTCGATATGTCTCACTTGATTACAACGAACAGGTTTGTTCAACATTCTTCAATTCGCAAAACGAACGCTCAAATGAAACTGCTATATCTGGTTGTTAAAGTTCGAAACTAAGGCTTTTGCATTAATGCGTAATTTCTGTTTCGTTTCTATTCATATTTGCAGACATATTTTCGCATGAATTTTTCGTTTCTGTACCTACGCCTAATTAATATTGAAAATGACTGCTGCCAACTTGAATGTAAATGATTTTTTTTAATTTTCATGATAGTAAAAGTCATGTTTTTCTATTTTTTTTTTAATTTTTTCTTTTCTTTCAGCTTTTCATTTTATTTAAATTCATTAAACCTTTTTCGACGGGAGTCTCCATAGTCTTAATCCTCACATTTTGGGGTGCTTTATTGTTCGAAGCGTTAAATTAAATTCAAATTGCCTGAGTCTAGAATTAAAACGTTGGGATTGCCTGATTTGTTCCGAATTTAAATAATTTAAATTTAACTAACTTTAACTCTTTGAGCGCCGTAGTCTTCAGCATATGGAAACGACGGATATGTCTTTTTCGAAACATTGGCAATTTACAAATCAAACAATTACTTGCTATGAATATTGCAGTTTGAAGCTAATCGAATTCTTTTTTTTTATATACTGAAATCATTTTCCACAGCTCTACTTTCCGTAAATACAATATCGTCAAAATATTACTTTTCATCAGTTGGAGGGAATTTCTGTTTAAATTGTTTTGCTTTTTTTCAAAAGACAATCGAAAATAAAAATACCTAAATTTTTTGGCATTTTGTTAAAGCTTAAATATGTTTATTTATTTGATAAAAAAAATTAACGGTTTGATTTAAAAAAAAAAAAAAATATAAAATCTTAAAATTATTGATAAACTGCATCAGAAATTTTTTTTTATGCATCAATCAGTCTCGATTTTTTATGAAATGAGTTCTTAAAAAATGATCTGATAGTCACAGATGAATCTCTTATTCCCGTAAGTCTCTCAAAAAATCAACTGTATTTACTGAGTGGTTTCAATTTTAGAGCGTTGAACTGAATTTGCAACTAATTATTGACCGGGAAATGTTGTGAAATCAAGCAACAGAAAGAAGTTGTTAAAAAAAAAATAATGAAAAAAAAAAAAAAAATTAAAGCATTTCGAATATTTTGAAAGCGATAAGGTAGGAGAAACCAGTATTATAAATTTTAAAAAAAAGAAAGAAAAACTAAAAATCAATTTAAAGAAAGAAAGAAAGAAAGCTTTCATTCTTTAAATTGATTTTTAGTTTTTATTTCTTTTTTTTTATTTATAATACTCGTTTTTTCTACCTTATCCGTTTCAAAATATTCGAAATGTTTTCATTTTTTCTTTCATTATTTTTAAAGATAGAAAGAAAGAATAAAGAAAGAAAGAAAGAAAGTAAAACAAAGAAGTAAAAAGAAAGAAATTTTGTTACCCGAAATAAAGTAATAAAATGTGAGAAAAAAAATTCTGAAGAAAAATAAGCGTTCTATATTTTTTTAACCACTTTTTAACCAAATTATTTATCATTTCTGTCATTTTACATCAGAACAATTTACGGTAAAATGAGTTTTTAGAAAAATCTATAGAACAAAATTGTTGGCTCCAAGCAAGTTACTACTTCTTTATTCCGAATTCAAGTAATTTAAATTAAAATGAATTAACTCTTTGGGTGCCATGTTCCTCATATTGCCTGAACGGAACTGCATTCTTCTAAATTCAGAATAATCGAATGCTTTATCCCATTCGCTCGATATGAATCCTGCAGTAGGAAACGAAACCTTCTTTCTATTTAGACAGAAGATCATCCGACATTAATTCGATCAGTCTTCCGTTAATACATCATAAAAACATTTCTTTCTAGCAGCAGGAAGTGACTTCTGTCCAAATCGGGAGAGGTTTGAGGCAGACAACCGAGAATAGGAGACGATGTTCACCATTTAGAAGCAAATCCAGCTGAGTTTCAAGAAACTAAACCCGATTAAACCGGCATGTATCATGTATAACTATCTCCATTGTACAATCAAAAATTCTTTTTGCTCAAAAGATGGCCTGAACATGAAACAGACTGTCGCCGCTTGGTGTTGACCTCAGTATCCACTTTTATATTTACATTCGCTCTAGCTCTGATATTGAGCAATATAATTATATTTTTTATCATTATATATATATATATATATATATATATATATATATATAATTATTTGTTTAAAAATATGATTCCAACACGCTACATAAGAGGTCTCATGTTTCAAAACAAGAGCCGAAAACTTCAATAAAATTATTTGAATTAAATTGAATTAAAGTAAGCTCTGTTCCATCTTCAAGCAAAATTTTTTTTGGAATAACATATTTCTGAAATTTACGTGTTTTAATAGCATATTCATTATTGAAATCAAAATTTCCATGGTAACAGCCAGAGCGATTGTTTAAATAGGGAGGGGTGTTAGGTGTTAATAATTTGTATCAGTATAGAGTTACATTCATAGATGTCAAGTCAGGCTAAGGTAGGGGTGTCTAAATTTAAAACGGAAGATGTTTTCGCCTAGTCTGGTTTACGTGTCTATGGAGATTTATTTATTTTTTATTTTATTTCTTTCTGAAAGGGTTTTGTGTATATAAAAAAAAACTGCCGTAACATTTGTTTTTTGACGACTTCATAAAGGGTTATCATTTTTTGTAGGGTATTTAAACTATTTATTAGGGCTATGGATTATAAAAATTATTTTATTGTATGTTTGTTTTTATGCTAATTATTCAATGCAAAAATTTGATGATGTCGGCAAAAAACCGTTAACTCATGTCTATTGTTTAATTGATTTTTATTATTTAGAAACTTATATATATATATATATATTCATAGATGCATGTTTCATTAAATAATTTAGAGAAGTTGTGTTTATTTTAAGTAAGTTCCTTTTATATTGTCTGATAAGCTTAATAACATTATCATTGAAAGACGAAAGGAAATCACTATATTGATGCATGTTTAAATCCTATCTAAGCTTTCGGCTTACATAAGCCATTATCAAAGATGACAATTACATTTCAATATATCAAACGATACACGGACGAAACAATAATGATAGTCTGTTTTTGTTGCATGAAAAATTTCAAAGCAACGACAAACTCGTGTATACGAGACGCGGAAGCGAAAATCGCATGGCAGCTCGTGACGTCACATATGACCACGCGAGAGTTAAAACGAGAAGTATTAAGTATAGGCATTTAAGAATATTTGCTTATCAGAACTTACTTAAAATAAATAGATACAACTTGTCTATATTATTTAATAAAACATGCATCAATGAAAAATTGCTGCCTAAGTATACACTATATATTTGAGCCATTATACCACGACACATTTTACAGCAATATATATATTAAAAAGAAAGTGCAAACGTTTTTTGTTGTAATGTGGATTTATTTAGAAAAAAAAATTTTATTTTAATAATTTTAGAAATTCCACGTGTTTTTTCTGAAGACCGTCGGGAGGAAAAGTGGAGTTTTCTACATATTAGTAAAATAATTAAAATTTTTCTTTTTTGTTAAATAAATCCAATTTCTCAAAAACGACATGAAAGAAAAATTCATTTTTAATATACATACTTTTCTCTCGTTGGAACCACTACAACATATTTTTTTATTTATATATATATATATATATATATATATATATATATATATATATATATATATATATCATTATCATCATCCCCTTGATTTTTGTAATCATAAGGCAGATCCGAATACAGAAGCCACACTAACTTGTTTAAAGAACGGTGTACCAACGGCTACCATCAGCACTTCTAGTGCTCGATTAAAAGATGAGCGAATTTGGAAGCACGAATAAAAGGTATGAATACTGATGTTCTTCTTTTAACACCCAGCCACATATTGGATTTAAGACCACATGTAAATCTGCACGGCAAGACGAGTTCTTAAAGAACTGACAATGGGAACAATATATTAGATAAGATGTCGATTCAGGGACAAGGGAAGTGTCACAACGAATCTAAACAATATTTACGTTAAATATTCAAAAAATATGTACGAAATTTATTTCGATATGTAAAGAAAAATAACTGGATGAAATTTTATTATAAATTTTATTTTGATATAAAATTTCGTTTCTTACGGCTTATCAACCCATTTCAGGTTATTTAAAGCCAGAAAAATGTTAAATTGTAAGATTTTTCAGATAATAATGGTTTAGCGATACAAGTCTTACTAATTAACCCATAGCTGGGGGAAGATATGTTGGATTCGTACCAAATCAGAATTTCATAAAAACATTGTAATGTGGATATAATGTGGGGGATTCATTCCGTATTACAATCAATGCATAAACTGATCCCCCACTTTATGGCCATATTAATCTATATATTTATATTCCAGAGTATGTAAATAAATATAAAAACAAGCCCGTGTAGCTAATCGGTATTTCATTGATTGGTCGATTCGTTTTCTGCGTCTTATCAATCCTTTTGGTTATTTAAAGCCGGAAAATATTTTTAGATTCTAAAAATCTTCCCCTAGCTGGGGAATCAGAAGTGGTTTGATACCTTTCCCCAAGGACATTTACGCAAAATGTAACGAACCCAACGGGAATTGGAACTCGGCTCTCTGGTTAACAATTCTGAGCCATTATACCACCTGCACATCCAAGTTTACAGCATCCGGTATTCATGAGCGGTCACCCATTTAGGTAGTGGCCAAGGTCAATGTTGCTTAACTTCGGTGATCCTACGAGCCGATGTTTTTACCTGATGTAGCTGAAAGCCTGAAGTTTATTTCTGTTCACTATTAACCGAAGGTAACTTTGTTGAAAAAGTTTTATAGAAATTGTATAAAACATTTTGAAGAACAGATTTGCATACTGCAAGTTTTATATGAAAACAACTAAATTTTAAAAATCTACAAACACTCTGCACCCCCAAAAAAAAAACTTAAAAAAAAAAAAAACGTCAAAATGTTAGGAACGAATTCATTTCTGAAGGAATTTATTCATGAAAAGAATATTTTGTACGAAGTATTTGTGGAAATATTTTTTATGCCAATTACGCCCCATTCAGTTTTTGGTTACTGAAAATATTTATATTTGAATAATTCTCCGAATCAATAAAGTCGGTTGGAAACTTTATTTGATCCTTCGGGTGGTGATGTAGAAATTAGTAAATAAAAATAGGAAAAGACTGAATCGAAAAATGTGTTTGCATCTGGAGAAACAAAGCAATTTATGGAGAGTCATGATCGCTCACATAAATTCGCCCGTAAAAAAAACAAAAAAACAAAACAAACAAAAAGAAAAAACTCTGAAGACTGCTCGATGCAAAAGTGATTGCTTTCCTCTTTTTGCGACTAATTTTTATGCACGTTTCTTGCAATTCAAAAACAAAATTTCAAAGATTATATTAAAATTATTGCAGTTCATTCAGAATTTCTTGTTTTGAAAAGCCGTATAGGTACGTATAAATAGCCTTGCCTTGTTACATCAGAAATTTCGATATTTTCTCATCAATAAGAATTAAGAAGAAAGAATAAGATTACTGAAGTTTGTTGCACTATAGCCGGGAATTTTATGTTACCTTCCACTTCCAGAGAGTGTTTATAGATTTAACTCTTTAAAGTGTGAATGATTGACTAAAAAGAATTAAAAAGCGCAACCATCTACGTTTTTCAAACAGTTACCAAATTTCACTCATATGGCTTTGCCTTAAGCCATTTGGCAACGGTGCTGCACACAGGGAATAAAAGTCGATAACATCATCTCCACAAC
Organism: Acanthosepion pharaonis; assembly: GCA_903632075.3. Classification (NCBI taxonomy): domain Eukaryota; kingdom Metazoa; phylum Mollusca; class Cephalopoda; order Sepiida; family Sepiidae; genus Acanthosepion; species Acanthosepion pharaonis. The sequence goes on from CAHIKZ030000581.1 coordinate 568,141, forward strand.
TAATCGACCATCAGCCAGTTATGCGCCATGCGTGCTACACGCTTAGATGATCATGTATCTTTCGATACATGACTGACGAGGCAGATTTTTTTCCCCGCAGTAGTTTGCCATTTCTTTCTGCGGTAGACCAGTTGCCATCCGAGGCTATAGAAAGTTATGAATCCTCTTCTTCTCCCCACCCAGCTAGGTGTCGAGAGAAGAAGAGGATTCATACCTTTACAAAGGGTATTAGACTGGAATTCGAACTCGGCTCTCCGATTCCTCAATCCAAGTCGCTATCTATTACTCCCACCGTGCCTCTTCAGGCCAAGAGAGTTAGATTCATACGTTTCCCAAGGGTATTAGCACGTAAGTGAATGTCATGGATTAGACTGGAATTCGAACTCGGCTCTCCGATTCCTCAATCCAAGTCTCTATCTATTACTCCCACCGTGCCTCTTCAGGCCAAGAGAGTTAGATTCATACCTTTCCCAAGGGTATTAGCACGTAAGTGAATGTAATGGATTAGACTGGAATTCGAACTCGGTTCTCCGATTCCTCAATCTAAGTCGCTATCTATTACTCCCACCGTGCCTCTTCAGGCCAAGAGAGTTAGATTCATACCTTTTCCCATGGGGTATTAGCACGTAAGTGAATGTCATGGATTAGACTGGAATTCGAACTCGGTTCTCCGATTCCTCAATCCAAGTCTCTATCTATTACTCCCACCGTGCCTCTTCAGGCCAAGAGAGTTAGATTCATACCTTTCCCAAGGGTATTAGCACGTAAGTGAATGTCATGGATTAGACTGGAATTCGAACTCGGTTCTCCGATTCCTCAATCCAAGTCGCTATCTATTACTCCCACCGTGCCTCTTCAGGCCAAGAGAGTTAGATTCATACCTTTCCCAAGGGTATTAGCACGTAAGTGAATGTAATGGATTAGACTGGAATTCGAACTCGGTTCTCCGATTCCTCAATCCAAGTCGCTATCTATTACTCCCACCGTGCCTCTTCAGGCCAAGAGAGTTAGATTCATACCTTTCCCAACTCGGGTATTAGCACGTCAGGCCAAAGTGAATGTCATGGATTAGACTGGAATTCGAACTCGGTTCTCCGATTCCTCAATCCAAGTCTCTATCTATTACTCCCACCGTGCCTCTTCAGGCCAAGAGAGTTAGATTCATACCTTTCCCAAGGGTATTAGCACGTAAGTGAATGTAATGGATTAGACTGGAATTCGAACTCGGTTCTCCGATTCCTCAATCTAAGTCGCTATCTATTACTCCCACCGTGCCTCTTCAGGCCAAGAGAGTTAGATTCATACCTTTCCCAAGGTTATTAGCACGTAAGTGAATGTAATGGATACGACTGGAATTCGAACTCGGCTCACCGATTCCTCAATCCATGTCTCTATCTATTACTCCCATCGTGCCTCTTCAGGCCAAGAGAGTTAGATTCATACCTTTCCCAAGGGTATTAGCACGTAAGTGAATGTAATGGTTTCGACTGGAATTCGAACTCGGTCCTCCGGTTCCTCAATCCAAGACGCTATCCGTTACTCCACTGTGCCGCCGAGTTTTAAAATGAACATCCTAACCATTTGGCCATATATAAATAGATACATAAATACGAACGATAGATATGAATATACCATGATAGATTTGAATATAATAAGATAGATAGATAGATAGATAGATAGATAGATAGATATGAACAGCCTTAGATAGATAGATATGAACAGCCTTAGATAGATAGATAGATAGATAGATAGATCATTTTTTATAATTTTTTTTATTTTATTTTTACTTAGAACCTTTATTTCGTTACTTATATAAATGTAAAAAAAATAACTTAATTCGCAATAATATAAGTGACGGCTATAAAAAGGCACTGTTGATCATTTACGGCTAATTTGTTTAAATAATGTACTGAGTATTGTTTGCGTTATATGGCAATAATTGTAATTAAAATTATGCATTAAATAAGTAACCATGTAATCGATTTAAGTTCACTAAATATCGATGCCATATGTGTGTAATTGGCATAAAATATAAAACACCAGCGAGATTTCAACTGCCACGTTAGTTATATTTCCAAGACCGTCAGATCGCGTACTTTACCCATGACACTGAAAGAGACAAGCAACAGACATAATCCAAATTTAGTTAAAGTGATTCTTTATCCAAATTCCAGATAAAAAAAAATTGTCTTCTTTTACTTTTATTTTTTTATTCTTCCTGTTTTGCTTTATTCCTTCATTTCTTTCTTTCTTTCACACTTATATTTTCTCTCTTTCTTTGAGGTAATAATCTACGTCATCTGTTGATGATCTAAAAGCAGATCTACTTGTAGAAGTCTGTGTATGCGCATTACTTACTGGGAATAAATCAGAGATTGAAAAGCGTTATCGCCATCTAAAAAGACGAAAAGGTATTCTATAGAAAGAAAGAAAGAAAGAAAGAAAGAAAGAAAGAAAGAAAGAAAGACACAAAGCAAATCAGAAGAAAGAAGAAAGAAAGAACTGTCGAAAGGGCGAAGGAACGAACGAACGAACGAGAAGAAAGAAACAAAGAAAAAGAAAAGAAAGAAAATCAAAAAGAAAGAAAGAAAGACCAAAGAAAAAAAAAAAGAAAGAAACTAATTTGTAAAAAAAAAACTGAGAAGAAAAAAAAAGAATTACGGACCAAAGGAAAGAAAAGAAACTGATAACAAAAGGAAAGAAAGAAAAGAAAGAAAGAAAAAGAAAAAAAAAAAAAAGAAACAAAAAGAAACAAACAAAATCAAAAAAAAAAGAAAGAAAGAACGGACGGACCAAAGAAAGAAAAAAGAAAAAGAAACAAAAAAACAAAAATCAAAAAACAAAAAACAAAATCAAAAAAGAAAAAAGAAACAAAGAAACAAAGAAACAAAAAAAAAGAAACAAAAAAAAAAAGAAAAAAAAGAAAGAAAAGAAACGGACCAAAGAAGATAAAAAAAAAAAACAAAAAAAAAAGCAAAGAAACAAAAAAACAAAATCAAAAAGAAAGAAAGAACGGACGGACCAAAGAAAGAAAGAAAGAAACAAAGAAACAAATAAGCAAAGAAACAAAAAAACAAAATCAAAAAGAAAGAAAGAACGGACGGACCAAAGAAAGAAAACAAAGAAAGAAATAAACAAAGAAACAAAAAAAAACAAAATCAAAAAAAGAAAAAAGAACGGACGGACCAAAGAAAACAAAGAAAGAAAAAAAAAAACAAAAAAAGCAAAGAAAGAAAAAAAACAAAAAATAAAAAAAGAAAAAAAAAACGGACGGACCAAAGACCAAAAAGAAAGAAAGAAACAAAGAAACAAATAAGCAAAAAAACAAAAACAAAAACAAAATCAAAAAAGAAAAAGAAAGAAACGGACGGACCAAAATCAAAAAAGAAAAAAGAAAAGACCAAAGAAAGAAAGAAACAAAGAAACAAATAAGCAAAGAAACAAAAAAACAAAATCAAAAAGAAAGAAAGAACGGACGGACCAAAGAAAGAAAGAAAGAAACAAAGAAACAAATAAGCAAAGAAACAAAAAAACAAAAAAAACGGAAAAAAGAAAAAAAAAAAAGAAAGAACGGACGGAAACAAAAAAAAAAAGAAAAGAAAAAAAGAAAAAGAAAGAAACAAAGAAACAAATAAGCAAAAGAAAAAAAAAACAAAATCAAAAAGAAAGAAAGAACGGACGGACCAAAGAAAGAAAGAAAGAAACAAAGAAACAAATAAGCAAAGAAACAAAAAAACAAAATCAAAAAGAAAGAAAGAACGGACGGACCAAAGAAAGAAAGAAAGAAACAAAGAAAAAAAACAAAAAGAAAAAAAACAAAAAAAACAAAACCAAAAAGAAAGAAAAAAAAAACAAAAGAAACAAAAAACAAAAAGAAAAAAGAAAAAACAAAAAAGAAAGAAACAAGAAACCGAAGAAAGAAAGAAAGAAAGAAAGAAAGAAAGAACAAAAGAATGAAAGAAATAAAGAAATTCAAGAAGAAAGAAAAGAAAAACTAAGAAACTAAAGAAAGAAAAGGAAAAGAAAGAAAAATGAAGACGAGAATGTTTGATATATAAATAGATGTAAGTAAAAATCGAACGAAACAATAAAAAAGGAGAAAAGCTGACAATCAATAGAAAATACAACAGAAAAGAAGAAAAAATGAAGCGATAAAGACATCGATAATGCAGTAGAAAAGATTGAAAAACTATGAAAGAGCGAAAAGAAAATAATCACTGAGAAAGAAAAGGTCTGTGAAAATGAGAAAGAAAGAAAGTCTGTTAAGAGAAAGAAAAAAAAGACGACGTTAAAACGAAAGGGACAAAATAAAGGGAAGCATAGACTGATCGATACTGAATGAATGGCGCTTTGTTAGATCAATAAATGGCAAGATAGATTTATTAGGCAAAAGACGGAAGGATGGTCTTGTTTTCAACCGACACCGATTTCCCAGCTGACCTTGGCATATCTTTACCTCTTCGACACTATTAAATCTGTCCGAATCGCAAAGAGTGCCATGGGCACTAATGGTCGACATGCATCGTAGCAACGATCCAATCGATTTTGCTATTAAAATAATAGTGCTCGCCAGGGAAACTTGCAAAAAAAAAAGCCTGTGCATAGATTTTCATAGAAAATTCTAGATATGTAATTGCCATACCTGTATGTGCATAAAGGTAGAAATATATGGGTATGTCGATCTGGAGATAATTTGTGGAAAATGTTGGAACATATAGATGTAATTAATGGCGAGTTACTAATATGTATCGAGGACTGAGGCTGGACTGATGGAAGATAGAAAGTAACTTCTGAAAAAGCTTATTCGATAATTACCCTGTCTAATGTTGACATTGACATCAGTGTGCCGCAAATTAGTAAACTGTACATCTACCTGCTTAAAGAAAACTAACAAGCATCTAAGTTGTGCCTACTGCTCCCACGTAATTCTAAATGGTACTATTATTGGCATGCGGTTAATGTTTGAGCTTGATCACGCCAGTTTTCTTGCTGCTGTTACAATGTATACATGTCCGCCCCGCTAGCAGTGTGCACCAAGGAGAAACAAAGAGCAACAATTCGATTTCTCTAGTCGGAAGGTGTATCAGGGGCTGAAATTCATCAGAGGCTTTTAACATTGCACTACCGTGTTTGTATGAGTGGATCGAGAAGTTTAAAAGTGACCAAAGAAGCGAGGGGCACGAAGACGGACCAGAACTGCCGTCAGCCTCCACCACTGACGAGAAGATTCAGTAAGCTATGATAATGTAAGTATGATAATGGCGGACCGACAAGTTATAATCGATGAGGTACCAAGTTCTTTGCAGATTCGAATCACGTTCCTCTTTGTTGCACACTGCTAGCGAAGCGGCCATGTTTACACTGTAACATCAGCAAGAAAACTGACACGATGAATTCTAAACTTCGATCACCTAATATCGAGTCAATACTAACAGATAAAGGACGTTGAACTATGGCATATATTTATTTAAACCATTGTTATCTTGGGCGGAGAAGAGCCGGTGCACTCTTTTATGCCGCAGCGCCGCTGTCTGTGGCAAACACATCTTGGTTGTTGTCATATAAATTTCAGTTATTTTTCTTGACAGAATTTCGTTTGAGGATATGTGTTGCTCTATTTTCGTCTTTGGTGCCCGTTAAAAGTTCATATATATATATATATATATATATATATATATATATATATATATGTGTGTGTGTGTGTGTGTGTGTGTGTGTGTGTGTGTGTGAAGAAATATAGATAGTTTTAAGTTTTTATATGTTGGGGTAAAAATGCTCAATATCCTAGATAGGGTATATATAAATATTAAATTTAAAAGTGGACAATGATGTCAACGCCAAGCCACGACAGTTTGTTTTATGTTTCAACGCAATTTTCAAGCTTATACACAGCCCCCCCATATATATATATATATATATATATATATATATATATATATATATATATATATATATATATATATATAAGAGGAAGTACTTGTGCCATAAGTTGTATTTTTCGGTGAGGATGTTAGCGGAGTGGCGGAAAAGTCAAGGGTTACCCCGGGCAATACACAATCTACACCCCGACCGGCATACAATCTAGCTATCCCACTGGCCGCCAGAACATACTATTTTGGGAAAGTTACAATAATACTTCTTACGTTATTTTGATGTTTGCAATCAACTATTATTATTACTATGTTACATACAATTGTAAGTGTGTGTCAGCGCGCGAGTGAGTGTGTGTGTTTGTGTGTCAGCGCGCACGCGAGTGTGTGTGTGTGTGTGTCTAAAAGTTCTTTAAACGTGTTTACTTAGAGAACGCATGGTCATTACCTCAATATTAAACACTTTCTGAAAATAAAATCTTGCAATAAGTCATCGTCCTATGCCCCCCCCCCCCAAAATTGCCTCCACAGTAGATGAACTTTTACTTTTCCAAAGTTCATCCATGTAGCCATTTAGGCCTTAAAAAAAGGTCTTTTAATAATAACTATCACACGTCTTTCTTCCTAAACTTTATTAAAACATCTATATCCGTAAGAAACCAAGTGTATGTGGTACACGCCACACATACACAGAGGCATATGTGTGTGCATGTAAGCAAATATCTGTTAGTGATTTGTATTGTATTGCAAACAGAAGAAGGATCTTTATCTAAATGCATTGTCTTCTCTCAAAGGCTTAACTTCTGTCTTATTGTACTTGACATCTCCCAAGCCATGTATTACACCTGTGCAAATTTAAAGTAACAATGAAATACACGTTGCGAAGTATCCAGCCTGGTCATTGTCCATATGAATAGAGATTCTTCATTTGATATCATTTCTATGTAACAGAGAAGAATAAAGAAACAATTTAGTCTGAAAAAGTGGCTCATATTTACCGCAAGCTCTCCTCTTTGAATTATTTCTCATTTTCTTTGTTACTTGAACCAATCTCCTTCTTTAAAGAAATGCGGATTCTAAAATCTTCGATTCCTGTCTCGTTAAAATTCACGCCAGTACAATGCCATGTCTCTTAAATGATAACAAGTGACAAGGAATCTCTACAATAATTTGGTATTCTTTGCAATATGCTTGCTGAATATAGTTACCTCACTGACTGGATGTGTTGCTTTTTGTAACAGATATCAGCCATGAAAATGGAATCGGCTAGCCACGTTCGAATTGCAATCTAGTCTGTGAGGTTCACTTTCGTAAAAATGCCCTTGGTCAAGGCAGGAAGCCGCCTATTCTTCCAAAACCCCGTTTTTTTAAGAAGCAGATTAGTCTGGGCTCTTCGACATTGGCTTGCAACCAGTCTAAGAGAAGGAAAACTCTGAAATCTAAAGAGTGGAATTCCAAACTGTTTCCAAAGGGGAGCCACTCATATTGGTAATCTTCAGTTTACTCGGCATTTATTATTTAATAAAGTTCTTTTTGCACCAGTTTATGAGATCTGATGAAGGAATGTATTCATTTTCCTGAAACTATTTTTAATCACTGATTTGAGAAACGGGTGTATACAACTGACAGTTTAGATATTTACAATTTCAGCGCGATACATAATATCTATTTGAGAGCCTCAATTTGACAATGCTATTGAAAAACATCACTTGATCTTTTAGGTTAGACTTTTGGCTTTGAAGCATCTCGTGGTATTGTTCAAAACTCTCCCTAGGGCAGGCTCTTCTATGGTCAATTTATTTTACAGGTAAATCCTACTTCTTTGGAACCCTTGGTAAAAAAAATACATCTATATAAAAACTATGATGACCCATGTTATCAGCATGATCCCACCTTCCTTCTTGGTACACCAGTCTCAGCAGGAAAAAACGAGAACAATGTTTTATGTAAGTAGATTCGTTTGGGACATGGTATGGGATTTTTAGATGATAAAGGTCTGTTTCTTTCTATTTGCGCTTACACACGCGCGGAGGTTAGTCTAGGAAGAGATTAAATTAATCATGGAGTTGTTTGATGGTATATATGCCATCATTACAGCCCATACCAGAACGAAAGCCAAAATGAGTCGTTATAACTTGACTTGACATTGAATGAAGAGAATCTAGTTAGTAAAATATTAATTACAACTTTCACCATAATGGATCCAATTAAAATACCATTGTACCTGTATATTTTAAGAAGTTATTTTGGGTGAAACCTCGAACCAATCGATAATCCCTTCTTCTTCCTGTTGGTAGACATCTTCGTTGTAAGTTTTGTTTAATTTTTCTGTTGCAAATAGTTTTATCAAGTACTTTAAAAGCCACTTGATAATCGGCGGTACAGCTCTTATTTTATTCTGATGCCGGGGTCAATATACATAATAAACATTATTTTTGAATAAAATATAATTTTGAAGATCTTGTATTTTAGTTCTGCCATAGTTGCTGATAGATTTCCGTTCAAATGGTGTTGTGCCCACCTCAGGCATATTATCTAATTTTCGTTCCAGAGAATTTTCAAATATACCCAGGAATGTTTTAGGGCATGTATTTTAGGGTTCATTACAAAATCTACTTCTTGGTCTAAAGCAGAAGCAAATTTGGATATCACAGCACATTAATGTCATATCCAACGGCTTTGATGTGTGTGCTTTTGATTCCAAACTTCACCGATAAAAATAAGAAACCTATTTCTAAATCCCAGGATAGAGATATTTAAACTTTCAGCCATAATGACCATTATTATTGTTCATGACATTCTCGTCTTCATAATCACTAGGTTGTAACTTTTGGATATATACTAGTGCATATTCAAATGCATCTGGCATCTTCAGTTTTGTGGGTTCAAGATTGAAGTATAACTGGAAGTGTCCTTTGAGAACTGGACATTTCTTTCTTTGACTTTGACGTTGTATAATATTATCGAGTTTTGTCTTTTTTTATTTATTTATTTTTATTTTTATTTATTTATTTATTTATTTTTTTTTTTTTTTTTTTTTTTTTTTTTTTTACTTATTATTTTATATATTTTTGCTTTACTTCACATTTCAGCACATGATTTTCTTGGCTTCATTGATCTGGTTTGAAATTAATTGCGAAACATATTTATTTCTCAGAACCTTAACTTTATTTTTCTGTACTGTTTTTCTTCTACTTTTCATTCCTTTCTGGTAGCCGCTTCTATTATCATCTATACACCCCAACATCCCTACACACCCTACATCCCAACACCCCCACACTTATATATATATATATATATATATATATATATATATATATATATATACACGGTAGTGATTGTTGAATTTTTAATAGGAGCCTGGAATTTTAATTTGCAAGTTTTTCTCATGCCTTCAAGTGACAAGGACTATTTGACTTGTAAATATAATAATTTGTGCTAATGTTATTCAAATCTCCAGTTTGTGACAGGCATTCAGTTTCTTTCATTTTACATGTTAAGAGCCCTTTACAACATTTTACAATTAAAGCTTCGGGGTTATCGCACAACGTAATACCCGTATTAGAATGAATCCTTTCATTCTCCGTTCATTTTTTTTTTTTTTTGCTCCCTTTTTTGTTTCAAACTTATAAATATTTTCTTTTTTCTTCCTTTTTCATTCCTGTCTTCTTTCTTATTTTTCTTTTCCCTTTTTTCCTTTCTTTTCCCGTTTACTTTTCTTTTTCATTTTTTTTTCTTTCAGCTTTTCTTTGCTTTGCATACAATTTTCCTTTTTTTTTCACGCAATCTGACTTCCGAAATTTAGCATTTCATTTCATTTTATTGCTTGCGTCGAACAATTTTACTAACGATGTTCCCTCTGGCACAAGGCCACTGGCGTTAGGATCTTAATTACGGTCAAACTATCCGAAATCTTAATAGTTAGCTTGTTGACCATTACATCACATCAAAATAATTCTAGATACCTGTCAAGGGTTTTATTTCAATGATATCAGTTTACATGAAAGTATTTTGTAAGGTTGATATCATTTCTAGTATCGTGAGAATGCGAAATAAAATCAACTGTTAGTGTCTCGGAAAGACAATTCAGCGAACGGAGTTCGAACTCTGGTCGAGTTCATTGCATTCACTTTCGCACAAATAACCTTGAGAATGGCATGAATCTATCTCGTCTAAATCCTCTGCTATCGGTTAAATAGCAGGGCTGATTATGACCTCTTGTCTTGATTAAAACCAGTCTAGTGCAAAAAATCTTAAATCAAAACGAGTCTAGGAGAAGGATGGGTTTCGTCAGAATATATTACCCTAGACGCACCAATACTACCATGGCTGCAGTACTTGTGGTGCACCTGGTGGTTTATGGTCTCATGACGTGACTTCATAGCATCGTAAGCAATTTGTAAGAGAAAAGTCTCGATAACTTTTCCTAAAGTTTTTGTTTCTGTCTTTTTTTTTTAAGCCATTTTATTTTCGACTTTCTCTAAATTATTTTTCTTTGTTGTATAATTTTTTTTTAATTTGTCGTTGCTGTAGTTATTTACGGCCATTAATTTTTTTTTTTTTTTACTATATGGGTTTAAACCTGTCGAAAAGAATATTGCTCACTTACTTGAAATATCAAGTTACCAGTTAATAAAGAATTTTTATGACTTTCCCGTCTCTTTTCTCTAGTCGTTTGTCGGATATTAAAAATCTTTGTCGCCATATTGAGAAACAATGCAAGAGAAACTCGCTTGATATTGATGTTATATCTATCAAGATTGATTGCACTGTAAAGGGACGATGTTTCCCAACTCTTATCTAAGATCGAGTCATTTACAAAGGAGGCGAAACTTTGTCGACAACCGAAACAATATAATTAAATCGATACCTTTCTTAAGAGGGTCTTGTTTAATTAGATACATTTACTTAGACTTTGACATTATTCTGGGGAGATTAAACTCAGTGACACATCGGTTCGGATATTTAGTGATACACTATGCACTAGTTCTCTTAAGGTAAAAGGCAATAGAAAAACTGCATTATTAGCCGATGCGTTTCGTCTAATGTGGACTTTTTCAAGACAAAAACGGATTGAATTTATTAAAATCAAAGTAACTCTAAACAACAAACAAAATGTCCTTAGCAACTAGAAGAATTTAGAAACCGCTATTGTATTCATATTGTCAACTGAATATTATCATAATATTTGACGTAATTTTCAGTTAACAATATGAATACAATTGAAACACAACTGCAATCGTGTAGCGATTCTTACATGTTTTTGTTGCAATATCCTAAAAATAAATATATATATATATATATATATATATATATATATATATATATATATATATATATAATGGACTCTCCTTCGGTTTCGACGTATGAGGATCTGGCAGCTTATTTGATTCAGTTATGAAATTTTGTGCAATAATCTTAAGTGGCATTTAAGACCCGTTAGTGATTTACAAAGGAGACCACATATGGAGCAAGTGTGAGGATTGTGAGATGATATCACTGTTAGATTGGCTGACTTTTTTAGTTCTTGCTCTTGCTTCTTGAAAATGATTCAGACACTAAAACACGTTGATCTCCATTCTACCTGCTCCAAGGCTAAGCGCTCAAAGGTGTTACGTTGCTTTTCCGCCTGTCTTTGTATATTAGCCATGGGCGTCCTACATTCTTGTAGCCCTGATCTAACTGGCTGTACATTAGGATCTTGGGGATCCTGATATATATATATATATATATATATATATATATATATATATATATATATATATATATATATGTATGTATGTATGTATATCGTTAGATAATTTAGACATGTTTTGTCTACATTTTTAATAGGATCCTCTCATAATTACAGATAATTTTCTTAGTATGCCTATTAAAGGAAGATAGAAAATTACTACGTTGATGCATATTCATTTTATTCAGAGTCCTTTCGACATTAGCACACTGTCATCATCAGGGTGTTATTTTAAAATGTTTGCAGTAGATAGTTTAAAATATCTAGGTTTTAACTAATACAGTATTTACATTAGTCGGACTATTTCCTCATCTTTGTCGCCATATTTGTCACAACGATTCGGCCGTTGTACTCTCCGGCCTTCTTCAGGTGTTTGGAATTTCGAACTGAACCCTTTATTTCGATCACTGGGCAGACTGTTCTAGTTCCACGTGCCATGTTTGATGGATGTCAGTTAACAGTCTACCCCAGTGATCGAAATAAAGGGTTCAGTTCGAAATTCCAACCACCTGAAGAAGGCCGGAGCGTACAACGGCCGAAACGTTGTGACAAATATGGCGACAAAGATGAGAACAATAGTCCGACTAATGTAAATACTGTACATAATACCTCATCTCAGAAATATAGACAGATTTTAACTAATAGTTTTAAATATATTTTTTAATATTTATACATTTCAATAACATAACGGTTAAATCATAAAATTAATAAATCATAAAATTAATAAATCATAAAATTAATAAATTATAAAATTAATAAATCATAAAATTAATAAATCATAAAATTAATAAATTATAAAATTAATAAATCATAAAATTAATAAATCATAAAATTAATAAATCATAAAATTAATAAATCATAAAATTAATAAATAATAAAATTAATAAATCATAAAATTAATAAATCATATGGTACATAACTTCAAAGTAAAAATTTAATTTTCAGATGAACACAACATTTGTGTCTTAGAAAAATGAACACAAGGGGTTTTTTTTGTCTAAGAAAATCAACAAACACCCTGATAATGATATTGTGTAAACTCTGTTCCACCATCCATTTACTCAAATTCATTCTTCTGCCAATATATGACGTGTGCCACCAGGACGTTGGCGTCCATTTCTCTCCACAATTTCCTGTCCTTTGTAGCTTCTAATAATTTTTTTTCTTTTTATTTTTTCTCCTAAACCCTCTTCCACCATCCATTTACTCGATTCTTCTTCTTCTATGTGCCGTACACCTACAAGACTTAGGTGATCATGGCTCTCCACAATTTCCTATCCTTTGTAGCTCTTAATAAATGTTCTCTTTTTCTTATTTCTCCTAAACCCTCTTCCATCATCCATTTACTCAAATTGATTCTTCTCCTTCTATGTGCCTTACCTCTTCAGGACTTTATTGATCATGGCTCTCCACAATTTCCTATCCTTTGTAGCTCTTAATAAATGTTATTTTTTGTTATTTCTCCTAAACTCTGTCCTGCTATCCATTTACTGAAGCTCACTAAGTATGTTATGCGTTGATTTCCTCTGTACCCCTTGCTTTCAGTTTGTCCTGTGAGTATCAGATTTTCCAAACCCTCTTTCCTCATTATGTGCCCTAGAAATTTTAACTGTCTCTTCTTCATGTTAAGTATTAGTTTTATTTCTGTTTTCTGCTTTCTGTAAAACTTCGTCGTTTTTCACATATTCGATCCATGGTATCCCCAGCATCCTTCTGTAGAACCCCATTTCTGTTGCTTCAGATCTCGTCTTCATCTTTGAGGAGGTTATCCAGCATTCACTGCCATACAGGAGAACAGATATCACGTAAGATTTCATTACTCTTTTCCTTGTTTCTAGCGAAGTCTTTCTATTTCTGAGTATTCTGCTTAGCTTTTGGAAGGCATCTTCTCTATTACAATGTGCCTTCAGCGTAGCATTTTTCGTCCTCTGTTAAAACAGTTCCTAGATATTGAAGCTTTTGTATATTTTTGATTGGAATTTATTGGAATTTCCCACATTTTACTAACAACCATGCATTCTGTCTTCTGGCAGTTGATTGGTGATAAATATATAGTCGATGTGGATAAAGTTTCCTAAATAGGTTTATTTTCTAAAGAATTTCTTTATGTCGTTGATTTGAACCTTCAACCGTGCGAGCTAATAATGTACAGGAAATGTGTTTCTCTTAGCCCATGACTTTTTTTCTAAAAACAGCCACTTGATGTTTGTAAAGATAATTAGAAAAAAGAATTAATTAGATGTTTTTTTATTAAATAAATCATAGTCAACAATTACTAATCTTTATTTTTTTTTCTTTCAGTTTCATTTTTAGTGAGTTTTTAAACTAGAGAGCTAAATCTTTACTTGTGATCTTTTCTCTGTTGCCAATAAAAATTAACTAAAAAGAATCAGTAAGAAATATTCGTCTGAAATTGATAAAGTTCGATAGGTTCAAATGGGGTCAAATCGACATCAAAACCGACATCAAAGGCAAATTTAAAAGACGGTTATCAAAGCCCGACATCAAAGTCAGCATCTAGACTTTCTATACGATTTTGAGACAAATAAAAACATACGATTTATGAGACATACGGATTGATTCGAATGATTGACAAAGAGAACAGCTGTATTTTTTTCCAAGATTAAAAAGATAACTTTCTTCTATCGAAGAAATTCATTCTCCTTTAATTTTCTTTCTGTTTTTTTTTTTTAATTCAGATTAAGTTTGATTTTTCAGATAAAAGCAAACATTATAAAATCCCTATTAAAACTTTCAATTATTCTTCATATTTGCAATCATCATAAAAAAAGATATCGTTCATTTTCTTTTACAGATTTCGTTGTCTGACAATCACAAGTACTCATATGACCATGTCCCTGCTTATGCATTTTTTATACGTCTCCAACATAAATCTTTTTTTTTTACAGTTTTTCTTTTCGGTAAATCGACCTTTATCCGATGAGATAAAGGTCAGTTTAACGAAACTGATTTTCCTCAATCTTTTCTCATTCATTTTAACGAAAACGTACTTTTCTTTTGTTTTTTGTTTTTTGTTTTTTGTCTTTCTACTCATTTCATCCCAGGTAAGGCAATAAAACCACTAAGACGCAAGGGGGTTACTGAGTGTGAGAGAATAAGAGAAAAATATTACTAATGAGAGAGTAGAATAAAAGAACTTGACTTAAGAAGACAAAATATAACGATAGACATTAAATTTTTAAAGAACAAAGTTTACTAGAAAGCACGAAGCTGGAAAACAGTTCTGCAGCCAAATTGCTGAAACATTTAACAATACTCATAGATCACTATAACCAGCTTAGCGACATAAGATTCTTTTACTCTCAGATGTAGCTAAATGAGGATATCAATAAGAATTATCCCGAACATTTATTTGGAAAAATCCGCCTGGACACGGACAGAAAATCAACTGAACACAAAAACAGCAAATGGGTGACAATGACGAATTCATCTCCCCACCGGATTTAGTTAACATTTACAGTCAGTTATGTGCCATGCGTGATACACGCTTAGGCGATCATGTATCTTTCGATACATGACCGACGGGGCAGATTTTTCCCCGCAGTAGGTTGCCATTTCTTTCTGCGGTAGACCATCTAAGACTATAGAACCCGCTCTGTCCCGCTATTTACCCATATCTGGTGGGGGAGAAGTAGAGATTTCATACCTCACCCAAGGGTATTAGCCCTTAAGTGAATATAACGGATTCGACTAGAATTTGAACTTCAGTCGATTTCATTTGATTTTCATAGGAAGCGAAATTCTTCTTAAAAAGCGCGGGAAAAAAGTAATACGGAACACCAGTCAGTTATGTGCCATGGGTGATACACACTTAGGCGATCATATATCTTTCGATACATGACCGACGAGGCAGATTTTTTCCCGCAGTTGGTTGTCATTTCTTCTGCGATAGACCAGTTTCCATCCAAGGTTATAGAATCTGGTCTGTCCTTC
Organism: Acanthosepion pharaonis; assembly: GCA_903632075.3. Lineage (NCBI taxonomy): Eukaryota > Metazoa > Mollusca > Cephalopoda > Sepiida > Sepiidae > Acanthosepion > Acanthosepion pharaonis. Next base: position 583,699 of record CAHIKZ030000581.1, read on the forward strand.
TATTTATCCATAGCTTGGGAGGTGGGGAGAAGAAGAGGATTCATGCCTTTCCCAAGCGTATTAGAAGATAAGTGAATGTAATGTATTCGACTGGAATTCGAACTCGGCTCTCCGATTCCTCAATCTGAGACTGCACTATTTTGTGTTAAAATACATATACACATATATCTGAATCGATTTAATTGAAGTCAATTTGCTTATTCTATTTCAAAGATAGGATGTGTGCGCGGTGTTAATGGATAGCTGATCTAAATGAAAAATATCTTTCAGTTCTTCTTAAAAAACGCGGGAAAAAAGAAATGCAGAATACCAGTCATTTATGTGCCATGCGTGATACACACTTAGGCGATCATGTATCTTTCCATACATGACTGACGAGGCAGATTCTTTCCCGCAGTAGGTTTTCATTTCTTCTGCGATAGACCAGTTTCCATCCAAGGCTATAGAACCCGGTATGTCTTTCTATTTACCCACAGCTGGAAGGAGAAGAAGAGGATTCATACCTTTCCCAAGGGTATTAGCACGTAAGTGAATGTAATGGATTCGACTGGAATTCGAATTCGGCTCTCCGATTCCTCAATCCAAGTCGCTATCTATTACTCCCACCGTGCCTCTTCAGGCCAAGAGAGTTGGATTCATACCTTTCCCAAGGGTATTAGCACGTAAGTGAATGTAATGGATTCGACTGGAATTCGAACTCGGCTCTCCGATTCCTCAATCCAAGTCGCTATCTATTACTCCCACCGTGCCTCTTCAGGCCAAGAGAGTTGGATTCATAACTTTCCCAAGGGTATTAGCACGTAAGTGAATGTAATGGATTCGACTGAATTCGAATGGATCTCCGATTCCTCAATCCAAGTCGCTAATTTCCCACCGAACCTCTTCAGGCCAAGAGAGTTGGATTCATAACTTTCTCCCAAGGGTATTAGCACGTAAGTGAATAATGGATTGGATTCGACTCGGCTCTCCGAATTCGAACTCGGCCTCTTCTCAAGAGAGTTGGATTCCTCGAATGTAAATCGCTATCTATTACTCCCACCGTGCCTCTTCAGGCCAAGAGAGTTGGATTCATAACTTTCCCAAGGGTATTAGCACGTAAGTGAATGTAATGGATTCGACTGGAATTCGAACTCGGCTCTCCGATTCCTCAATCCAATTCGCTATCTATTACTCCCACCGTGCCTCTTCAGGCCAAGAGAGTTGGATTCATAACTTTCCCAAAGGGTATTAGCACGTAAGTGAATGTAATGGATTCGACTGGAATTCGAACTCGGCTCTCCGATTCCTCAATCCAAGTCGCTATCTATTATTACCGTGCCCCACCGTTGATTCATAACTTTCAGGCCAAGAGAGTTGCTCTCCGATTTCAAGTCGCTATCTTTCCCACCGTGCCTCTTCAGGCCAAGAGAGTTGGGTATTATTAGCACGTAAGTGAATGTAATGGATTCGACTGGAATTCGAACTCGGCTCTCCGATTCCTCAATCCAAGTCGCTATCTATTACTCCCACCGTGCCTCTTCAGGCCAAGAGAGTTGGATTTCAAGGGTATTAGCACGTAAGAGAATGTAATGGATTAGACTGAATTCGAACTCGGCTCTCCGATTCCTCAATCCAAGTCGATATCTATTACTCCCAAGTGCCTCTTCAGGAGTGAGTTGGCCAAGATTCATAACTTTCCCCAAGAGGGTATTAGCACGTAAGTGAATGTAATGGATTCGACTGGAATTTGAACTCGGCTCTCCGATTCCTCAATCCAAGTCGCTATCTATTACTCCCACCGTGCCTCTTCAGGCCAAGAGAGTTGGATTCATAACTTTCCCAAGAGTATTAGCACGTAAGTGAATGTAATGGATTAGACTGGAATTCGAACTCGGCTCTCCGATTCCTCAATCCAAGTCGCTATCTATTACTCCCACCGTGCCTCTTCAGGCCAAGAGAGTTGGATTCATAACTTTCCCAAGGGTATTAGCACGTAAGTGAATGTAATGGATTAGACTGGAATTCGAACTCGGCTCTCCGATTCCTCAATCCAAGTCGCTATCTATTACTCCCACCGTGCCTCTTCAGGCCAAGAGAGTTGGATTCATAACTTTCCCAAGAGTATTAGCACGTAAGTGAATGTAATGGATTAGACTGGAATTCGAACTCGGCTCTCCGATTCCTCAATCCAAGTCGCATATATTATCCCACTCCACCGTTGATTCATAACTTTCCCTCTTCAGGCCAAGAATGGATTTGGAATTCATAACGATTTCCCAAGGGTATTAGCACGTAAGGCCAAGAATGTAATGGATTCGACTGAATTCGAACTCGGCTCTCCGATTCCTCAATCCAAGTCGCTATCTATTACTCCCCACCGTGCCTCTTCAGGCCAAGAGAGTTGGATTCATAACTTTCCCAAGGGTATTAGCACGTAAGTGAATGTAATGGATTAGACTGGAATTCGAACTCGCTCTCCGATTCCTCAATCCAAGTCGCTATCTATTACTCCCACCGTGCCTCTTCAGGCCAAGAGAGTTGGATTCATAACTTTCCCAAGGGTATTAGCACGTAAGTGAATGTAATGGATTAGACTGGAATTCGAACTCGGCTCTCGATTCCTCAATCCAAGTCGCTATCTATTACTCCCACCGTGCCTCTTCAGGCCAAGAGAGTTGGATTCATACCTTTCCCAAGGGTATTAGCACGTAAGTGAATGTAATGGATTAGACTGGAATTCGAACTCGGCTCTCCGATTCCTCAATCCAAGTCGCTATCTATTGCCTCTTCAGGCCGTTGCCTCTTCCCAAGAGTATTAGGCCAAGAAGACTCGGCTCTCCGATTTCAATCCAAGGATGCCTCTTCAGGCCAAAGAGAGTTGGATTAGCACGTTAACTTTTATTAGCCTGAAGTATTTCCCAGCACGTTAATAACTTTCCCAAGAATGTAATGGAATTAATGGACTGGAATTCGAACTCGGCTCTCCGATTCCTCAATCCAAGTCGCTATCTATTACTCCCACCGTGCCTCTTCAGGCCAAGAGAGTTGGATTCATAACTTTCCCAAGAGTATTAGCACGTAAGTGAATGTAATGGATTAGACTGGAATTCGAACTCGGCTCTCCGATTCCTCAATCCAAGTCGCTATCTATTACTCCCCACTTCAGGCCAAGAGAGTTGGATTCCTCTTTCCCAAGAGGCCAAGTGAAGTAATGGATTCTGGAATTTGAACTCGGCTCTTTCCCCCAAGTCGTATTATGTAATGGATTAGACTGGAATTTGAACGTCGCTATCTATTAAGTTGAATGTAATGGATTAGACTGGAATTCGAACTCGGCTCTCCGATTCCCTATCAATTACTCCCACCGTGCCTCTTCAGGCCAAGAGAGTTGGATTCATAACTTTCCCAAGGGTATTAGCACGTCTGAATGTAATGGATTAGAGTTGAATTCGAACTCGGCCTCCGATTCCTCAATCCAAGTCGCTATCTATTACTCCACGCCTCTTCAGGCCAAAGTTGAATGTAACTTGGATTAAGAATGTAATGGATTAGACTGGAATTCGAACTCGGCTCTCCGATTCCTCAATCCAAGTCGCTATCTATTACTCCCACCGTGCCTCTTCAGGCCAAGAGAGTTGGATTCATAACTTTCCCAAGAGTATTAGCACGTAAGTGAATGTAATGGATTAGACTGGAATTCGAACTCGGCTCTCCGATTCCTCAATCCAAGTCGCTATCTATTACTCCCACCGTGCCTCTTCAGGCCAAGAGAGTTGGATTCATAACTTTCCCAAGGGTATTAGCACGTAAGTGAATGTAATGGATTAGACTGGAATTCGAACTCGGCTCTCGATTCCTCAATCCAAGTCGCTATCTATTACTCCCCACCGTGCCTCTTCAGGCCAAGAGAGTTGGATTCATAACTTTCCCAAGGGTATTAGCACGTAAGTGAATGTAATGGATTAGACTGGAATTCGAACTCGGCTCTCCGATTCCTCAATCCAAGTCGCTATCTATTACTCCCACCGTGCCTCTTCAGGCCAAGAGAGTTGGATTCATACTCCCCTCAGGCCAAGAGAGTTGGATTCATAACTTTCCCAAGTCGCTATCTATTAGCACGTAAGTGAATGTAATGGATTCGACTGGAATTCGAACTCGGCTCTCCGATTCCTCAATCCAAGTCGCTATCTATTACTCCCCACCGTGCCTCTTCAGGCCAAGAGAGTTGGATTCATAACTTTCCCAAGAGTATTAGCACGTAAGTGAATGTAATGGATTAGACTGGAATTCGAACTCGGCTCTCCGATTCCTCAATCCAAGTCGCTATCTATTACTGCCCCACCGTGCCTCTTCAGGCCAAGAGAGTTGGATTCATAACTTTCCCAATCCAAAGGGTATTAGCACGTAAGTGAATGTAATGGATTAGACTGGAATTCGAACTCGGCTCTCCGATTCCTCAATCCAAGTCGCTATCTATTACTCCCACCGTGCCTCTTCAGGCCAAGAGAGTTGATTCATAACTTTCCCAGAGTATTAGCACGTAAGGAATGTAATGGATTAGACTGGAATTCGAACTCGGCTCTCCGATTCCTCAATCCAAGTCGCTATCTATTACTCCCACCGTGCCCTTTCAGGCCAAGAGAGTTGATTCATAACTTTCCCAAGGTATTAGCACGTAAGTGAATGTAATGGATTCGACTGGAATTCGAACTCGGCTCTCCGATTCCTCAATCCAATTCGCTATCTATTACTCCCACCGTGCCTCTTCAGGCCAAGAGAGTTGGATTCATACCTTTCCCAAGGGTATTAGCACGTAAGTGAATGTAATGGATTAGACTGGAATTCGAACTCGGCTCTCCGATTCCTCAATCTAAGTCGCTATCTATTACTCCCACCGTGCCTCTTCAGGCCAAGAGTTGGATTCATAACTTTCCCAAGGGTATTAGCACGTAAGTGAATGTAATGGATTAGACTGGAATTCGAACTCGGCTCTCCGATTCCTCAATCCAAGTCGCTATCTATTACTCCCACCGTGCCTCTTCAGGCCAAGAGAGTTGGATTCATAACTTTCCCAAAGGTATTAGCACGTAAGTGAATGTAATGGATTAGACTGAATTCGAACTCGGCTCTCCGATTCCTCAATCCAAGTCGCTATCTATTACTCCCACCCCACCGTGCCTCTTCAGGCCAAGAGTAAGTTGGATTCATTCCTTTCCCAAGGGAGTTGGATTCATAACTTTCCCAAGGGTATTAGCACGTAAGTGAATGTAATGGATTAGACTGGAATTCGAACTCGGCTCTCCGATTCCTCAATCCAAGTCGCTATCTATTACTCCCACCGTGCCTCTTCAGGCCAAGAGAGTTGGATTCATAACTTTCCCAAGGGTATTAGCACGTAAGTGAATGTAATGGATTCGACTGGAATTCGAACTCGGCTCTCCGATTCCTCAATCCAAGTCGCTATCTATTACTCCCTCGGCCTCTTCAGGCCAAGAGAGTTGGATTCATAACTTTCCCAAGGGTATTAGCACTTAAGTGAATGTAATGGATTCGACTGGAATTCGAACTCGGCTCTCCGATTCCTCAATCCGAGCTGCTATCCATTACTCCACCCATTAGCAAAAACTGACTTGACAGCATAACATATGCAAATGTTATGTATCAACCCTGTCTTAATGGTCGATGCGAAATAGAAATTGCAAGAACTTCTACCCAAATCAGTAAAAAAAAAAAGAAATCAGCATTAATTGTAAGATAAGAGAATTGAATGGTCGTTAGCAGATGGGGCAGCCTAAGATTCGAGCGGCAAATAAGAGGCGCCAAATCAAGTAAGCGCTGAAATTTAATGGTGAATTGCTATAACAGACGAGGAAAGATTTGATAGATACATCCCAAGACACAATAGAACAGCGAAAATGCCTTTCAAAAACTAAGAGTATTAAGAATCAGGAAAATGTCTATCTCTGGTATATCACTTTTCTTATATGACAGTGAATTCCTGGGAGTATCTTCAAAGATGAAGAGAAGATGTGGTCTTACAGAAGGTTACTGGGAATAACATGGACATAAAAATGTGAGTGACGAAGAGATTTTTGAGAAAAAGAGATTCGAAAATGACCAGAAAAAACAGTAGACATTTCAAGGACACGTAATGAGAAAAGAGGGTTTGGTGTAAATTGATATTCACAGGACATATTGAAGGCAAGTGGTGAAGAGTGAAACAGCTTATGCAAATGGATGGAAGGATTGGAAGGATAGTAAGGGGCGTATACTGTTTAGGTTCTATGAAGAGCCAACAGGCAGCAATGTCTTAAAGGGATTCGTTCCAGAGAATAGTGATGATTATCCAAAGATTAATTTTGACTATTTTGCGAAAAATATTTATTAACAAGAGTTACCATTCGGTTACTTTCAAAATACAGATCTGTCTGACTTTAATAGGAAATGCTTTGATATCGAATTTAAATACTCATTGTTAGGCCAGATGCTAGGAAAGTGGGGTTTTCCCGATAAAATTCATGTTACATATTCATAAGTCTACCATTCGTCCATGCTTTGAATATTGCTACCACATATGGGCAGGTGCTCCTGCTATATATTTAAAGATTCTTGATAAAATCCAAAGGAGAATCTACAACGCTATGTGTCATGACCTGGCATCTCGGCTTCAGTCACTTTCTCATCACCGTAATGTAACCATTTCAAAATTTCAAAATACTTTCATTGTTCTTTTGCGTGTATATATATATATATATATATATATATATATAGCAATTGCTAGGTTTGTTGTTAAGAAAGTTGCTTCACAATGTCGTGCTAGACAATTTTACTCTCCAGAATTCATGTTACATATCTATGAATCTACCATTCATCTATGCTTTGAATATTGCTGCCACATATGGTCCAGTTCTCCTAATGTATATTTACAGATTCTTGATAAAATCCAAAGAAGAATCAGCAATATTATTGGTCCTCAACTCTGGTTTCGACTTCAGTCACTTTTCAACTGCCGTTATGTAGCTCCCTACGGCTTCCCTGTGCCTTTTCTATAAATACTTTCATGGTAATTGTTCCAATAAACTCTTTGATAAGGTACCTTGACTTTATGAATTTAAGCGCAGTACTAGATTGGCGGCAAGGTCTCATCAGTTCACAGTTGAACTGTCTAGACGTAACCGTAAATTCTATACTAACATTTTCATTTCTAGTATGGAAACTTATGGCACTCTTTTCTGGCCAACTTTGATCTTCAAAAAATGTATATGCCAAAACAATCATTATCTATTGTCCCCTTGATTACTCTTTTATTGTTCCTGTTCTTTAATTTTTTTTTCTTTTTTTTCTTATTCTTTCACACCCAGAAATCATTTGTGTCTTAGTGTCTTCACTGACTTGCCTAAGATGCTATGATTAAAAAAGTACATTTCCTTTTAATTTTATCAGAGTAATGTTTGACATACCAAAATGATAAAATATGTTACACATTTTCGAATCGTAATCTTTTTTAGAATTAAAAGTTAAAAAAAATTGAAGACAGCAAGAAAGGTTATCGAACACAAATATTTATTCATCATTGGAAATTAAAACGAGTAAGAAAGGTACAAAAAATCGATACTAGTCTACGATCTGCACTGCCTGGACCAGGGATTGAACTCACGTAAAACTGATGCAGCTATCCAGTGACTTTATCCAAAATATGATTGCAGTATGTGTCTTAACCTAAACTCAGAGAACGTCTAAGAAACACATATCACTGCCTATAATAATTATGCCCACACAAACGTGTATATGCACAAAATCTGAGTATCATTTACCATGTATTCAATTGTGAAAGCAGAATAACCTATCATATTTCTATTAGTTCAAAGTTGATCGCAGAAATAGCCTCCTAGCCTAGAGTTGCAATAAGCGGTTAGTCCAATGTTAGCGGCTGTTATCGTGATGTAAATACATAGTCAATCCAGCTGTGCCTAAGATGTTTACGGGTGGGAGAAATCCTGTATGGTTGATAGATATTTAAAGACTCACCCAGGAGTAAGTAAAGAGAGTCACATTCATTCACACGAGAATGTAGATACCACGTAACCACACGCAGACTGCCTGAAGAGGATTTACGAAGTCGGGAGTTGAATAAAATGAAATGTTACGTTGGGTGGTTGGAATCGCGATTTTCTCGCAGCGTTTATAAAAGCGAAGATGAGGATATTAGTCTGAACAGATCGATTGCTCCTAATTATCTTTTTCTTGTACAGAATAGATTCAAAAATTTTTTCGTCATGTATATAACTAAGAAAGTATGGACATTGCTATTCGGGTCGAATTCTTCAAGAAATACGGTTTGCTTGAGCACAATTCTTCTGTTTCTTATCAAAAGATTGCCAGACACAAATACATATTTACCAAACTAATTTATTTCACATGGACAAAGATATTCTCTCATGCAAATCACAAGCACTAACGCTTCTATAGAATAATTATCGATAAAGGAACAATGCAATACGAAGATATACGTAAGCATAAGTATACCAACAAGAGAAGCCGGATATGTTAAATCCACATTTATATAAACAGACTTTCGACACGCCATCGACATTATTTTAATTTATACTTTATTATCATGAGTAGGTTGTCAATACTCATTTCCTTTTTGTTGCACCGGCCTCTAACACAAGGGAATTACACCGGTTCTCACTATATATAGTGCCAGTAATACCTACCCGGTGTAAGCAGCGACAGTACTACAACTGCCTAGCTGAGTAGTACCCGTTTCCTACCTTTGTATCTGTGATGTTAAATACACTTGTTCTTTAAACCAACTTCGACTTGATTTTCTTATTGTTGTGGTAGGATCCACCTAATTTGCATAGTGGGTACCGACCATATAAATATGGTTGGTACCGGGAAGACGACGTAAGGGGGAGGAATCAAGAGATTCAATCCAGAGACTCTGCCTGACTGCGACTAAGTCACATTCTCCAGGAACAGTCTTCCCAAGAATATACAAAAAAGACTATATGTAAATATTGTGTACACTTTCTTGTTTCAATACATTTTGTTCTAAGTACATTTTGTGTTGTATTATTATTCCATGCATTAGTCAAGTTTCAACACTTATTTTTACTATTGTGCCACGACACAACACTTTTTTTTTATATAGAAACCCTAAAATGCATACTTCCATTTCTATGCTTATGGGTCATTAAATGCCGAAATTAAAGTTTCGTGGTAGCTTTGAAGTAATAGAAATATGACATATGTTATTCTGTTTTCACAACTGAAGACATGGTAGATGATACTCAGTTTTTTTTTGTTTTTTTTTTTGCGTATATACACGTTTGTGTAGATATACTTATTATAGGCGATGCAATGTGTATTTTATGTTGTACTTTTTTTGAAGTTATATTTTCGAATATAGTTTGATTTCATTAAGAAATTATAAGATATCTTATAAATGAATGTCATACAGGAGTTCTATCATGCTGGTTGTTGGGATGATTTTCTTTAGCGATATATCAACCTCTGGGTTGATATATCCAAATCCAAATATACCGAAATGTAAATATTTTGAACACAATTTTATGGTTTCAACTAAATATATTTTGAACACAACTGTATTGCTTTAATTACAGATAAAATGTTTTGCGAGAAATTTTCCTTTAAAACTGTATTACTGGTATTTTTACTATAAAAATGTATTTTTATACCTTCATAGTGTTTTTTTTATTGTTGTTGATGCTTTTGTTGTCTTAGGGGGTACTATTTGCCCATAGCTGGGACCCTAACAGGTTCTACCACCCCTGATCAAGGTGGACCTGGAAATAACAGCAATTAAGAGGCTGCTCCTTGCTCCTCAAAACCTTCAATCTCCCGATCAGAGACAATTCTGCCGTATGTAGTTTATCGTCATACCCAGTAACATTCCCGATCAGAGGCCTTGATTTCGAATGTAATTTATTGCCATACCCAGGGCTAAATTAATGACAGAATGTATGCTTTTCCCCAGGAGCCATGATACATCAAATTGAGATTTGAATTAAATGACCAGCACTAACAAATGTAACAAAGCTGATTGGCTGAAAGGCGAGACGAGATTCGGAATTATTCAATCAGAAATGATTGGCGTTTTTCATTCTTTTATTTTTAACTCGGATTCTTTATTAGTGGCCACAGTTTTAACAACAAAATAACTGAAGATTCGATATTTTCTTAATTTAGTATTCCGAATATTTAACCTCTGTTGCAATCTCCAGGTTCCATATTTGTGGTTCTTACACTTACACATCCAACTTGTGATTTATACTGCAACGAAGCTAAGCAGATTATTTCACTTTTTCAAATAGTTTCTGGAATATGGCAGATAACGAGGAAGTCTGTTGTTTTTGAGTTCCTTTTCACCAAAACCCTAGGGTCCACTCGTAATACGGGTTTTGAGACCATTTTCGTTCAAAGACCTTACGTCAACACGTGGTAATCCAAAGGCGACTTGTGATAGCGAAGGATGTCATCAAAGTAAAAAAATTAGTCTGAAAACATGAAAAAGTAGAGGAATGAGTATATTAAGTAATAAATGCAAAAAGATTGCTGAACAATCTCCCTCACAAAGATGAAGAAACTTGAATGAAAATTTTGTTAGAAACAGAGGAATGAGTACTGACCTGTTACGTAATATCAGTCCTTCAATATGGCAGCGAATGCTGAACAATCTCCTCACAGATGAAGAGACTTGAAGCAACAGAAACTGAAGTATGAAATATGAAAGAAAAAGCAAAAGTAAGCACTCAACTGTTCACAGATGAAGAACTTGTCACTGTTACCAGTCCTCCTATATGGCAGTGAATACTGAACAATCTCCTGAAGGCAACAGAAACAAAGAAAAGAGCACTCAACTGTTAGATGAAGAATACTGAACAATCTCCTCACAGATGAAGAGACTTGAAGCAACAGAAACAAAGAAAAGAGCACTCAACTGTTACGTAATGTCAGTCCTCCTATATGGCAGTGAATACTGAACAATCTCCTCACAGGTGAAGAGACTTGAAGCAACAGAAACAAAGAAAAGAGCACTCAACTGTTACGTAATGTCAGTCCTCCTATATGGCAGTGAATCTCTCCTATGATGGCACAGATGAAGTGAAGAAACTGAACGGTCCTCCTATATGGCAGATGAAGAAGAGACTTAAAGCAACAGAAACAGAGGAATGAATACTGAACTGTTCCGTAATATCAGGCCTCCTATATGGCAGTGAATCTCCTCACAGTTCAAGAATAGACTTGAAGCAACATAAAACGTTATTCTACGGAAGAATGCTAAGAATCTCATAGACTTAACACGTGAGTAACAATAACGTTTTAGAGAAAATGAAAACAAAAAGGACATTTATGCTTAACATCAGAAACAGACAATTGAAATATCTAAGGGACATAATGAGAAAAGACGGTTTGGAAAATTTGACACTCACAGGACATTGAAGACAAGAAGGCCAGAGAAAAATAAAGCATAACCCCTGCCTAACGAGTTTGTGTAAGTGGATGGCAGAAAAAGACAAAAAACAAAAAGGCAACATTTACAAAGATCTACAATGGACAGGAAGTTGTAGAGAGCCATAATCGCCAACATCCTGAACGAACTTTGGGAATGGAGCTCGAGAAATCATACTAAGGAATTTTTCCGTCTGGAATCAAACCTGTTTATACATTTTTTTTTATCAGAAAAGCTAACATTTCAAAGAAAGCCTTATCTATCTATCTATCTATCTATCTATCTATCTATCTATCTATCTATCTATCTATCTCAGTCTGTCCATATCTATCTATCTATCTATCTATCTATCTATCTATCTATCTATCTATCTTTTAATGGGAAGCAAACATTTCAAACTATTCTTAAGTACAGCATCGTTCTAATGAACTCCTGTAAATAATGTACTGTTCGCCAATGTTCCATGTTTACAAAATGGCTGCCATTTTAGGTATATCTGCATGACATAACTCTCTTTCCCCACCCCCATCTCTCTCTCTCTCTCTCTCTCTCTCTCTCTCTCCTATGTATCTATCTAACTATCTGTTTCAGACTATTCATATCTATCTGTCTTCCTTCCGAACTTGGGCGAACATAGCCCTCCACAATTTCATGTCTGTTTGTTACTCGAAGTAAATGTTGCACTGCACAATCATTCAGTGTTTTTTTTTCTGCTACTTACTTAATCGGCTTTCTTCTCTGATTTCTTGCTTTCACTATGAGTGTCTAATTCTCCTAGCACTCTTTCCTCACTATGTGTCCCTAAAATGTTATTTGACACTTTCTGATTATTAGCACCAGTCTTTGTAGTTCCTCTTTTAAAATAATTCTCTATCAATACCATTCTCAACATCAATCCTTAGAATAACATCCGTTTTGTTTCAAGATTTTTTTTTCTTTTCGTGAGAAATCTGCTCATCATTCACTGTCATGTAAGAGATTTGGATGTTACTCGACAGTTCTGAATGCTTTACCCCCTGAAAAACACTTGTGTATACATGTAGAGTCTAATCGCCTCGATGGTGCACATCACGTAACACAGTACAAATAGACAAGTATATAAACTTACACGACACACAAAACACGGATAGGTAAACATCAATAGTAGAAAGTTATTGAGAACCTCGCTGAAATGTATGCTATTTGTATTCCGACATATACAATTGAAAATTTCACCTTGCCAATAATTTAATTGTTAGAATCTGACGAAGAATATGTCTCTTGTAAACTGTTTTTGATGTCCCGTTTTTTTTTGTTTTTTTTTTTTTTTTTTTTTCCGTCGGAATCAACGACAATTGTAACCAAAAGTTCACTTTTAGTTGGTTATTTTAATGGTTCTTGGCCTCATCTCGAAAGATTTTACTTTTATTATCTTTTCCACCTTTTGATTAATGTTCTTTCTTTTTCATTCTACCAAGTATTTTCACTTTTTCATTTTACTCTCATTTACTCATCCTATCTATCTATCTATCTATCTATCTATCTATCTATCTATCTCAGTCTGTTCGTATCAATCTATCTATCTATCTAGCTCAGTCTGTTCGTATCAATCTATCTGTCAAATTCTGTTCGTATCTAACTCATTCTTTTTGTACCTATCCATCTCAGTCTGTTCGTATCTATTTATCAATCTATCTATTTATCTCGGTCAGTTTGTATCTATTGAACCACCTATTTGTCTCTTTCTGTGTCAATCTGTTCGTATCTATCTACTTATCTGTCTATCTATCTATCTATCTATCTATCTCAGTCTGTTCGTATCAATCTATCTATCTAACTCAGTCTGTCCATATCTATCTATCTATCTATCTATCTATCTATCTATCTATCTATCTATCTATCTATCTATCTTTTAATGGGAAGCAAACATTTCAAACTATTCTTAAGTACAGCATCGTTCTAATGAACTCCTGTAAATAATGTACTGTTCGCCAATGTTCCATGTTTACAAAATGGCTGCCATTTTAAGTATATCTGGATAACATAACTCTCTTCACCCCTCTCTCACTCTCTCTCTCTCTCTCTCTCTCTCTCTATCTATCTATCTATCTATCTATCTATCTATCTCTCTCTCTCTCTCTCTCTCTCTCTCTGTGTGTATATATATATATATATATATATATATATATATATATATATATATATATATATCGTTTTATATATATATATTTTTATCTATCTCTATTCCTATCTCTCTCTCTCTATATATATATATATATGATCCTCTAACTCTATCTGTCTCTCTTTCTTTCTCACTTTCTTTCTATCTATATATATATATTTATCTCTCTATAAATGAATCTTT
>CAHIKZ030000581.1:600000-675000 GCA_903632075.3 Acanthosepion pharaonis
TTCTCTCCTGGGGGAAATAAGACTCAAAACCCACTTCAAACATTCCAGATACAAATATACGCAAGAAAGATTTCTATGAGACAACAATCAAAAAGATTTCTATGAGACAACTATCAAAAAGATTTCTATGAGACAACAATCAAAAAGATTTCTATGAGACAACTATCAAAAAGATTTCTATGAGACAACAATCAAAAAGATTTCTATGAGACAACAATCAAAAAGCTAAAGTAGTTCTTTTGTTCTCCCCTGGGTTCTTCACTACTCTGTTTCCGTTTGACTTCCTTTGTTCTTTCACCATACTTGTATAAACAAAAGATTGCTGTCCAGATAAACACCGTTTGTAGTATGTACCTCCACTTTTTTCGGCAAAATTTCCGATACCTAACTTTAAAATAAATTTTTAAAAATGAAAAAACATGCTGAAGATTTTATTTTAGCTTTAATTGAAAGTTTAATCATTAAATTTATTATTTCCATTAAGGAAACAATTCTGATGTATTTCAGATAGAAACTATATACATTGGAATGTCAAATTTAATTTTGGAATTTTAAATTTTCTTAATTCCAGACATTTTCTTAATTTTAAGAAATTTGTAAACAAACACAAATTTATCGATTTTAAAAATATTTAAAAAAGTTTCTGACACGTTATTTTAGTAAAATTAGAAAATTTAATGTTAAATTAATCTGATTTAAAAGAATTATTACTTACTTCTAGCATAAAAAAGTAATATACAACCAATTATTAACGATTGGTACTGTTATTTTTATCCAATATTTCATCTACGTGTTGAGTGACGAGTGATGGCAGTTACTACGGATGACCATAAAAAATGAAAATTATTAGAAATCTGAGTGAACGCTTTTTTTTTTTAGTTTTACTGAAAGGGACAAAACTCTTTTTATAATAATGGCAATTTCAGTCTACTGTACATGGAAATAAGGAACGTATTAAGTAAAAAAAATACAACAAAAAAAATTATTTGAAAAAAAAAAATTAGCACAACTAAGTTTATTAAACTTTGCAATTTTGAACTCGTAAATTTTGTTTCTACTTAATTACTAATTACTACAAGGAAATAGCCTAATACAGAATTTTGCACGATTTTTAAACTATTACAAATTATTATAATTAAAATTTAAAACAAATGAAAAAATTCTTGTAAAATTTAATTATTCATCAGATAAAAATTTATTTCTTCAGGCAATAATGACCTTAATATTACTTATTTACAAAAGCAATTAAAAGCTTTTCTAATTAAGTAGTATCATAGATTTATTGGATTCATTATTTTTCAATTCAGAGCAGATTTTTAGTTAGTTAGCGTAAATTTGAAAAAAAAAGTAGGTGATTTACCATCTCTAATGACTCTTACTTTAAACAAAAAAAAAATTTCAGGAAATAAAAAGGTTTTGAATGAAATTTCAAGACAATAAGTAAGTGGGGTGTAACATATTTTAAAAAAAATATTTTTTACCAAAATTTTCTAGAAAGAAATATTTCAAAAATGATTTCATTCATTTGTGAATAAGTCCTGAAAATTTCATTAAAATCGGACAATTACTTGATTTTTACAAGAATTTCCAAATCAATGGGTTTTCAACGGGAAAAAAGCACAAAAAAAACAATGTTATTTTAACAGCACCGCGATGACGTAAAAAAAGGAAGATTTTAACCAAAATTTCGAACGTGTTAGAAAATATTAAAAAATTTCAAAAAATAATTAAAAAATACTTTGGTCTTTCATCTTAATAATAAAATAAGCATTTTGACGATAAAACTTTATTTTCGTTAAGTTTGTGGCATTTTTCATTACGCTATGCTGTTTTCCCGCGAAAAAGTGGACGTCGCTAGTTTATCGATACCCAAATATATATGCGTGTGTGTTGTATGGCTATATGAAAATAATACTACATATACACTGCGACTTACATTTTAAGTGACTTCATATTTTATCAATATATAAAAAAAAGATATATTTGCTTAATGATTGTTACGTCTTGGTGATTGTATCATAGTTACGAAGAAAACTGTTTCTTTTTGCGCAGATACATATAAATGGCAGCCATTTTATGAGCTGTCGTAAATTTTGTCGTCTCGGATTAATAGCTAGGTGATGAGTTTGAAGTTTTAATATTTTTTTTTTACTAATGTTCACCCAATTCAAGCCCCGAGATCTCCTCAAGGTAAAGGGTTATATGGTTTATTCTAGACTTGAAGAAGTCAAGATTTAATGAGTGAATGATATTTCAGAGTTCAGTTGGAGACGTTAGAATTATAGTGTGGAAGCAGACTTTAGAAGGAACCGGAAACCCAATCCTAAACAGGAAACAAGGAATAAACCTCTACTCCCCAGTCTTAAGGATAAAAAGAAACACATAATACCTTAAGATAGGTACCTCCACGAGATCGCTAAAAAAAGAGCATAGCATGAAGAAAAAGACGCCAAACTTGACGAAAACAAAATTTTATCGTCTAAATGTTTATGTTGTTATTAAGAGGAAAGATCAAAGTATTTTGAGGGTATTTTTTTACATTTAATTGTTCCTAGCACGTTCGAAATTTTCGTTAAAAATCTTGTTTTTTTTGGGGGGGGTTGAGTCAGGAAAATTGACCATTTTTTTCCATTTTATAAAAAAACTGAAAATCTCTCTTTGAAATTCTTTTAAAAATCAATTATCATTTTTTTCAAAACTTATTTTAAGAAAATCAGAAATTATAATGTTTATTTAAAATATTTTGAAGCAAGCTTAACTTAGCTTCTGCGCTGAAAAGATGTAATTTGAAAATAAAACAAAGCAGGTCATAAACTTTCGCGTCACTTGACAGGTGACATAAACTTTCGCGTCACTTGAACTTTGATCTTTCCTCTTAATAATAATATAAACATTTAGACGATAAAAATTTGTTTTCGTCAAATTTGGCGTCTTTTTCATCATGCTTTTTTTTAGCGATCTCATGGAGGTACCTAGCTTAAGAGCTTGCAAAAAAAGACAATGTAGGAAATTGGGGAAATGATCGGCAGATATCGCCCAAACATAAAGAGGTGCTGCGATGATCCTGGACAACTCTTATACGTATTTGATAGGTTCAAGTTGGGGGGGCATTATCTGAAAGATGTTTGCTCTGTGTCAAAAGAGTAAAAAAAAATATTTGTGTCCAGCTATGAAACATTTTTGTTGTGTAGCAACGAACAGGTGTCAAAACGTAAAAGTTGTCGGCTTCTAAATGAAGCGACACAAAAGAGCGCCAAAAAAACGTTCATGTAAAAAATATTCAACAAGAAAATCGATCGAGGTAAGCAACAGAATATGTAATGTACAATTTGACAGACTTACTTCTCAGCGATGAATCACGTTCTACCATCGATGAGCTTGAATAAAGCCTAAATGACTTGAAGCGTTAATCACCATCACAGGTTGAAAGATCACAAATGCAGAGATAGTGTAATTTTTTTTTTTTGTATGGGATTCTAAATGGTAAATACAGGATGCGATGGATAAATTGTCGTCTAAATGACGCAAAAAAAATAAAAAAAAAAAAAAAAAAAATAAATAAAAAATAAAAATAAAAAATAAATAAATAAAACTAAAAATAAATAAATAAATAAAATAAAATAAATTAACATTGACATTTCATTTTAACAGATAATATTTACCAAAATTACACAAAAAATATCTTGAAATACAAATGAGTAAATTAATTTAATAAAATCGCCATTGGCTTCAACCACGACCCCCAGACGACTTCGGAATCTCCTGCAACTGATTTGGACGGTCTCCTTGTTTAAGTTGGTGAATGCTGCCATAATCCTCTCCTTCAGGTCATCTCTGGTGTAGCAAGGAGTTTTGTTGGTCTCCAGATCAAATGTGACCCACATATAATGATCAAAAGAGTTAGGTGGTCAGATGTGAGAGGTAACGTAGTCGCAGAAATTGTCTAGCAGTCATGACTGTGTTTTGCTTGTTGCCAGACATAGGGTCTTTCAGCAGCCACTCTCCTGATCCAGAGCATCACTACCTCCTCATTGCATTTGATATAGGCCGCCGTGTTTAGTCTAAGTCCCTCTGCAACAAATTCGGGAATTCCTTTCGTATCAGAACGATTAGAGTAAATTTACGAAGCAGCTGTACCTTTGTAATCATCATTAGATTCATCCAACTCTTTCCGAATCCTTTGCACTGTCCTCAGACTGACACCCAAACACTCTGCAATGTTCCTATTGAAGTTTCCGGTGCGAATGCCAAGCAGTATAGCATGCCGTTTATAAATTTCTGGCGCACTGAATTGATACATAGTGCTCTTTTTATCACAGACAGTGCCCAACTGACTCTACTATATTGTGCAACTGACAAAATAAAAAACAAACAACGCGCATGCGCAAAGTTTAAAATAGAAAACGGCGGCAATTTACTCATCATACCCTGTATGTGAGCCCTTGGACAGTTCAAAAAGTTATTTTTATGTCAGTTTTGATATATATGGATTTTTGAAGGCACACGTAGAGTCATAGTTTAAGATGAAGGAAACGATGAAGGCCTTACTTTCCCTGACGATCAGTTTAGGTGAAACCTAGGTGGGTTTGTCTGGCTCACTAGGTGTATCTATCTATCTATCTATCTATCTATCTATATATGTATATATATATATATATATATATATATATATATATATGAAAGAGAAGTTACTACTAGTTACTTTCGAAGTCTTCTTTAACAGTCAATTACCTGGAAATAATGCAGTTATCAAGAAAAAAAGAATACGTACAAATTCAGCAAATGAGAAAATTTTCTAGGAACATAGTAATTTCTATATTACAGCTCTAAAAATAGTGGCTACAAATGCCCAAAACTCAATGATATTAAAAAAAATAAAAGTGTAAACAGTAGAAAAACCGAAGTAGAAAATTCATCTGGTATACACCTCCGTACAACCAAATGGTAAAAAATAAATTAGGACAAAAATTCCTTGCATTAATCGTTAAACACTTTCCTAGAGACAGTAAACTCAGTAAAACTTTTAACAGATATACCCTAAAATTAAGTTACAGTTGTACAGAAAACGTAAAAATGATTATAAAGAAACATAATGCAAATATCTTGAGTAAATCATAAAAATTTAGATAGTAAAATAAAAAGAAATGAATATAATGGAAAATAATGTAACTATAGAAATCCTCAAAACTGTCCTCTTAATAATAAATATAGCAGTAAATCAGTTGTGTACCAGTGCAATATCTCATCTATTGAGGATCCAGACGAAGTTAGTCTACATTGGATGCACAAGACATGAGTTCAAGAAGCGTTTTAACCATCATCGAAGCTCTTTTAAAATAAATATTGGAATCAAACGTCCCTATCTAAATACATTTGGCACTTAGAGGAAAACAATAAAACACCTACTGTAAAATGGAAATTACTAAGAAACGATAGAATTTGTAAGTCATTAAATGACCCATGTCCTTTGTTCATATATGAAAAATTATATATTGTTAAGTTTGTAAGCAAATATGTGGATATCCGACAGTATGAAGAAAAATATGGAAAAACAAAAATCCGAATATGCAAGAATACTGTTTTAATGTTGTTGACATTGAAACAACATTAAAACAGCATACTTGCATATTCGGATTTTTGTTTTTTCCATATTTTTCTTCATTGTTAAGTTTATGAAAAATGAAAATTTGCTTAATCAACGAAATGAAATAGCTATTTTCTGCAGACACTGTCGAAGATTTTCCTTAAATAATAATTAAATATAATAAAAAAAGATGAAAAATGAAACGTACATATTTAAACTTGATCTTTGAATGATAATTTTTAAATAAGAAAGTAATTCTAATATATTTATTTGTTTAAAAAACGTATAGTTTATTAGTTATTAAAAGTAGGGATAATACTTTAAAATTGAAGGAATAGATTTTTAATATTAAAAATACGACGTACTTATATTCAAACGAACCTTTTGAGAAAATCTTTGTGTATAAAATTAGGAATTAAAAAGCAAAATAAAGATGCCAAAAAACTGTCAATAAGAAAAAAACAGACGATATGCGAATAACGATGTGATCATTTGCTGAACAGGCACTTAACTTAATCTGATTTTGAAAGTAGCTTCGATTTGATACAGAGGTTGTCAATGGAAATGAATACTTTACCATCCCTTATTAATAATGATTTAAATTCCCCGTAACCTTTGACAAATAATAATCTCAAGGTTGTATGTGCTTATAAAAACAGTAAATTTGAAAATAAGTTATTCCAGAAATCGCTTGAAAATGAATGAGATAAAAATTTTAAATTTAATTATATAATTAAATTTAAAGTTCAGTTTCTGTTTTTTGAAACATGGTAATTTCTGTTTTTGAAACCATATTTTTAAATGTAAATTTATAAAAACACTGCACAAACACACACACACACACACACATATATATATATATATATATATATATATATATATATATATATATATATATATATTAAAGACATTTTATTTATGTTTAACGTTGTTATTTTTTAAATACAAGTATTTAAATGCTCTGTTTATGATAAACAGTATTAAATAACATTTACCGGCCTGAATGTCCGAGAAATTTTCATAGAAAATATTCGTTCATAGACAATTCGAACATCCTATACGGAACACACACTCAGCCACCATGAACCACAGGTCACTGTTATAAACTACAATCTTCCATGAATATTATACTGCTCTGGCGTATATAAACAAATGATATATGTTATATCCGACAATTTATTTATATTTTTATATAATCGTTATTTATTTTTTAAGACCTCGTCTATTTCTTAACATTGACGTCATTTTTGAAATCTTCAGTTTTGAACCGATTCAGAGTTTTACAGTAAATGCTCTTTTCAGCTGCCGTCGGTTTATAGGATGCAGGTTGAATCCTCTTGAAATTTTTTGTCCGTTCTGGGGTCCTCTTCGTTGATAATCGAGTCAAAATATTTAAATTGGTTTAGTTTTGAATTCCCTGGCCATTGATCCAATTTTGGAAGGAACAGAGGAAAGCAACGAGTAACTAATGAGTTTGTGTAAATGAATGACAGAACAGAAATCGTCAGGGATAACAAAAAGATAAAACTTACTAAGAGTTAAAAAAAAAAAAGAAATGGTGGAGGTCGGTGACTGGCCTCGTTCTGAAGAGATACAACACATGGAAGATGATTACCAGATAACTCCATATAATATAGTTGTAGACTTGTGGTAGACCTGGTTGTTTCGGAGTAAATCTATATTTATATTTTTGAACTTGAGAACAAAAAGGCAGGTGCATATTTAAACCCCCATCTGTAAGGCTGGATAATCCTTTTGTAAGTCTGGATAATCCTTTTGTATATCTATGCACTGTCACAATCATTTTTAAACTTATAAATATTTGAGCTCAGGTCAGCCACTTTTACACCAAAATAACTTTTTTTTTTATCCAATCACAATGCGACAACGCCAACACAAAGCTGGCCTAAAGAAAAAAAAAAGCGCAAATCTTTTGTCACGCTAAAGAGAATGATGGCGTCGAGCATAGGGGACGAAGGTAGGTGAGGGTGGATTTATCAACGCTTCAAATCAAAAACAATTGGGGAAAACATGTCGGTGATCGAAGGAGTTGTGAAGGTAAGTTTTCTATTGGAACGAGGAAGAAGGATTGGGGTTTTAAGTGTTGACTGGCTGAGGAAATCAAATGGCTCGGACGGAAGTGGACAGGTGGAAAGACGTTGACTACGAAACGCAAGAAACAAAAGCAAGATACAATAAATGGTTGCTTGGCGACGCAAATTGGTGTTGACTTCCCCAGTTCGTGCTGCAGGCAAAATACAGACGCGCTGGCAACAAGTGAAGCAAAAAAATGAAAGCGATACGGACTACGTTCCACTTCTTTCCCTATCTACCTCTCTCACTCTCTCTCTACCTCTTTCTCACTTACATATAAATATTCTTTCTCCCTTGCTCACTATCTTGCATACACACACATTTTCTATCTCTACAAGACAAGACATACATCTCTCTCTCAAATGAATTACAGATGAATCCATTCCACAGCCATTTAAGTATAAAATTGTAAAGCACACACAACTTTCGCCCTTGCATGGAGTATTGCTGCCATATATGGTCTGGCGCCCCTTCTGTTTGCCTCGGGGTTCTTGATAGGCTCCAGAGACAGATATGCAATATGGTTGGCCCTGCCCTGGCGTCTCGTCTACAGTCACTTTCTCACAGACGAGCCGTCTGTCTGTTCTACAAATACTTTCATGGAAATTGCTCCGAGGAGCTGCATTCGCTGGTTCCCAGACGTCATGAGTTCCAGCGCCCTACGAGGCTGGCATCCCGCTCTCACCCCTTCACTGTCGAAACTCCTAAATATAGCCGCCTCTTCTTCTCCAATAGCTTCATGTCTCGCACCTCTCGCCTGTGGAACTCCCTTCCCTATTCCTGTTTCCCTGTGAGCTATAATCTCCAGCTATTCAAATGGAATGTCAATCGACATCTCCAGTCGTCTTAATCGTCTTGCACTACCCTCATCCTTCCTTCTATCACTCCTATCTGATCTTGCTATTTCCTGTAACCCCTTGCATCTTAGTGGCTTCCCGCCTTGCTTGGGGTGAAACGATTAAAAAAAAACTCTATCACACTGTTAGGTAGTCCAGTTTAAAGAAAGAGTATCTCTTGATTCAAGACCCTTGCCAGCAAGTTATAACCCAGAGTAGTAGGGTTAGGCCAGCTATTCCTCATTTCTAACAAACTGTTAGGAAGGTCTGTGTCCTTTAGTGAACCAAGAGAAACTCTGACCTATACGCTCGATCTGTTTCAAAGGTACAGAAATATCTAAAACAAATTCCTCAAAGTTCAAAACGAACCCTCAGGAGGCGCTATCAGCTGCTACAATTGCTTCAGATTTCTCTCTGTAGAGAATTCCTAAATCCTAAATCCCGGTGACTGGAAGGAAAAGCATCCATCATTGAAAGATTGAAAGCTGGAATAAAAGACAAGCAGTTACTAGCATAGAATTGAATAAAATTTCTGAAGGTCAATGGCTTTCTGACCCAATAAACTACAACAAAATGGATGGCAACCATATTGGTCCTTAAATGTGACAAAATTATGAACGTTTAAGTTTATTAGATCTTTAGCTGATTTAACTGCATTAAAATTGTTTGGCAACAAATCGTATATTAATCAGGGGACTTCCGGCGTACATACAATAGTAAAGATTGTATTCCGTCAAAACAGTCGACCAGGGCATTTATGAAAGATAAAGTTTTTAAGACAAGAGTCTCTGTAATTATAGTGCTCGATATCAAGAGATAATTGCAATAAATCTAAGTAAATGCACACCTATAAGTGAAAGTGTCAAAAAGGTCTGAACATATATATATATATATGTAAAATTATATAGAAAATAGGAAAAAAACTCGTTAGGTAAATAATCCAAAGTTCTTTAGTTCTTCTTATTATTTTTCAAAATAGTGCTCGATACAAAAGTAGAGCATAAATATAATTGTTTATTTAAAAATATGATTATTTATTTAAATATATATATATATATGTGTGTGTGTGCGTGTGTGTGTGTGTGTGTGTGTATATTTAAAAATATACATATATATTTAAAATATATATATATATATATTTAAAATATATATATATATTTATTTAAAATATATTTATATATTTAAATATATATATATATTTATTTAAAATATATTTAAAATATATATATATATTTATTTAAAATATATTTAAAATATATATATAAATATTTAAAAATATATATATTTAAAAAATATATATATATGTGTGTGTGTGTGCATGTCTGTGTGTGTTGTATACAGGTGTATCAATAATATTTTTACAAAATTTGGGGCGGGTTCATCGCATCAAAATAAGGACAAAAGTTCATATAAACATGTCTGCAAATCCTTCGTTTTTGAGTTATTAAGTTAAAAGAACTTTACGGTCGATGGAGCTGTGCTGCTATGCAGATTAGGATACATTTGTCATTCGTTTATATTTGTGGCTAGTCTGTCTTCTATGTTCTTATCGTCCAGGTAAGGACCAAGGAAGAACAACACGGACACAAGAGTAGAAATAACGAAGGTATATTACACAAAATAATAATACAAGAGGTGGAACGTGTTAGTATGACGGCTCGACTCGATTCGGTATCTAGCCACCCCACCACGAGGGTTGCATGTGGCACAAGACCGAGTTTAACGTAAATGCCCGTAGAACCCGTATAAACGGGATCGGGTTGCTCAACCTCCCGGAACGAGACTCTGTCCTTCGGCGGAGCCTCGTCCGGGTTTCTCTCCGCTCAGAGGCAGAGAGCTCGACCCTCCAGCCGAGAAGCTCGGCTTGATTCGGTATCTAACCCCCCCCCCACGAGGGTTGCATGTGGTACAAGGCCGAGTTTATCGTGGGTTTCCCGAGCCCGTAGGCTCGGCCAAAAATGCCCGTATAACCCGTATAAACGAGATCGGGTTGGTCATTTCTCCCCGAACGAGACTCTGCCCTTCGGCGGAACCTCGTCCGGGTTCCTTTCTGCTCAGAGGCAAAAACTTCGACCGTCAAGTCGAGAAGCTCGGCTTGATTCGAACCTCTCTCTTGAGAGGCGTAGTATACATAGTGTTATGAAGAGTTCATTCTGTAGTTATAGGTAAGGACCCATGACATAGGTTTAACGTGTGTAGTAGTGAGTTAACTGAGAAGTTAACAATGGCAGGATATTCATATCGTGAACCGGCAGATATAACTTTTGCTTACACCGGCTCCAATGATAATGGACGCGAGGCTGCCGCCCGCATTAGATTGTGTTTCCTGAACGAAAGCAGCCGAGTCATCTAACACCCATCGTCGCATTGCTGAGACAGGATCCGTGCCACCACAATCTATGGATTGAGGACGATCGAGATTCGCTCGTATGTCTGACCCCGAAGTACACATTCTACAGGCTGTAGCAGATGATGCAGGTATCAGCACACATCAAGTGCCCCTGGTATGTCGTCCATCGCACAGTACCGCATGGAGGGTACTTCAACAACATCTCCTGTATCCGTATCATTTTCAACGTGTTCATCGTCTTTCTCCCTCTGATCACTCGACAACGGACCTACGTTTGCCGATGTTTTATTACACAAACTACTGCCGATTTCTTGTTTCTCTTCTGTCTTGTTTACGGAGAAGGTAACATTTGGAGGAAATGGAATAACAAATTTACACAACCAAAATTTTTGAGAGAATTGGAATCCCCATAGTACAATACAGGCTAAACAGCAGCATCAGTTTACGATTAATGTGTAGGTGACTCTCTGTTAGGTCCATATGTTCTGCCAGCACGTCTTATTGCCTACAGAGACTTTATTTGGAAGTCACTTCCAGACCTGCTAGAGGATGTATCCCTGCTAATACAAAGGCGCATGTGGTTTATGCCTGATGGGGCGCCACATTTTTGGGTGGGAGGAATCCACCCCTATAATTTGTCAAAGGTATTTATGACACAACCTGTATATATATATATATATATATATATATATATATATATATATATATATATATATAGGGTGTCCCAAAAATAATGTATACACCCATAATCGTTATAACTTATTCAATTTATGTATTTTGACATGTCAATAAGATTAATACAAGAGAAAGAATACACATTTAAAGAATTTGAGATTAAAATATACAAAAACCATAGAAAATTAACTTTAATAAGCTAAAAGCTACTTGGGGCTATGGCAAAATGTTCATATAATGATGAGTTCACATCAAGTGCTCAAACTGGTTGCCGTTTTGTTCAATACACTTTTCATATCTTGAAGAAATAGACCTACAAACGTCCAGTATCATTTCCTCTGATATTTGAACACAATCTTCTTCAATTGCTACTCTCATTTCAGCAATTGTTTCAGGTTTCCTGCTGTAAACTTTGTCTTTTAGAAACGCCCCCACTAAAAAGAAATCCAAGGGTGTCAAATCTGGTGATCTCAGGTGGGTATTTAACTGTCCCTCTTCTTCCAATCCATCTGTTTGGCATATTTTCATCCATATAAGTTCTCACATCACGGTAGTGTATTATTAACTATTAATTTTTAAAGAGTATATACATTATTTTGATAGATCTTTATATATATATATATAGAGAGAGAGACAGACAGACAGACAGAGACAGGCAGACAGACAGATAGATAGATAGATAGATAGATAGACAGAATAAGATAAGACAGAATTAGATAGATAGATAGATAGATAGATAGATAGATAGATAGATAGATAGATAGATGACATGTTCGCTTATGTCAGATTTCCCAAATCATGTGACGTGAAGAATCTCAGTCATTGGGCGTTGTTCTTGGGCTAAAGCTTCCCCCATCAGTGGGATGGGTATTTGCATCGAGTCACCATATCCAGATAAATTACCGGCCCTGGTTGACAAGCTTCTATCTGTGCCATTAGCGCACGAATCAACTTCTTCTCCTAGAAAGTTTGCCAACTAAGGCTAGAAATCCCGGTCTACACCGCTATTTAACACATAACTGGTGAAGATATGAAGAGAAGGATTCTTACTTTTTCCCAATTGTACGTGAAAAAAAAAAATGAACATTATGGATTCGAACTCGCTTCCTCGATATCTGTTTTCTAAAAGCTAATTATTGCAATAACCCCACATCCACTTATAGTTGTTATTTTCTGTAATGGAAAGACAAGCCAGGATTTGAACCCATGATAAATATCATGAAAACTTAAATCCACAACTGTTTTTTTTAAAAAATATCTCTTTATTGCACATCTCTATGTGTTTCTTTCGTTTGACGATTTTATGAATATTATTTGTATTACCTTTTTTCTTAAAAACGTCAAAAGGTCATCCATGTTCCAGAACGGAAGAATCTTCTATTTTTATTTTTTTATTTTTACTTTTGTGCTCAATTTTTAAAGTCTCGATTTCAAACACAACAGGAAAATAAAACATTATGCCTTCTCTTCTGCAACGGCTCATTTCTCATAAAATCTTTTGTACTGAACGTTTGAAAGGACCGTGTATCGACTGCCGCACGCCATTTACGAAGCTGGCGAATTCATCAAAAGTGATAATCTATAAACGAGGAATATCAAGTAAAACTGAATGCTTGCTCCAAGTCATTAAATAATAGGAATCATTTTTCCTGAAGAAATTCATGTCAGTTGTTGAGAATAAAGTTTCCCTTTGTCACCGACTATAAAATCTGAACTATTGCCAGAACGTAATCTTTCCAATGCTTCTCGTTATAATTTTTCTTTTCGTCTCAGGTCAATGGCGAAACTGACGGCTCCGTAGTTAAAAAGCGTCGATAAGGTCCCAGTCTATATGGTTATGTCAAATTGTCCCTGTAGATTAGGAAGGCGCTAAATGACTATAATCTTCAGCATCGAAATTAAGCCACGTTACTATTAATAATAAATGAAACGGGAGGAACAAGACGAAATAAAATCATGCGAAATAAGGCCGTTGTGTATGGCCTTTTGTCACTTATTGGTCGTGTTCGTGAAAGGCATATCAATAAATCGATTTTCGATTCAGATATGTGGCGAATGGCCAAAGAAATTAAGCACGGTTCAAAGTTTTTCATCAGAATTTCTTCCAAATTTGGCATTTGGCATTTGTTCTGTTGCACGATATTGTGACATGAGGAAATTTAAGAGAAAATTTAATCAATTCTATCTGCACGATATTATGAACATGAGGAGAATCTTCTGTTCATATCTATTGATATATCTAGAGAAATATCTATCTACCTAGTCTGTTCATATCTATCTATCTATCTATCTATCTATCTATCTAGCTAGCTAACTATCTATGAACCTATCGCAGTCTGTTCATATCTATCTCAGTCTGTTCATATCTATTGATATATCTATCTCAGTCTGTTCATCTATCTATCTATCTACCTATCTCAGTCTGTTCATATCTATCTATCTATCTATCTATCTCATCTATCTATCTGTTCTCAGTCTGTTCACATATCTATCTATCTATCTCAGTCTGTTCATATCTATCAGTCTCTATCTATCTATCATCTATCTATCTATCTATCTATCTCAGTCTATCTATCTATCTATCTATCTATCTATCTCAGTCTATCTATCTATCTATCTATCTCATCTATCTATCTATCTATCTCTCAGTCTCTTCATATCTATCTATCTATCTATCTATATCTACCTATCTATCTATCTATCTGTTCATATCTATCTATCTATCTATCTATCTATACCTATCTCAGTCTGTTCATATCTATCTTCTATCTATCTATCTATCTATCTATCTATCTATCTATCTATCTATCTACGCCAAATTATAACTGACAATGGTAGATCCATAACGCTCGAACAAAAGTTATATTCGTTATATACAGAAATTCATTCATATATATATATATATATATATATATATATATATATGTGTATTTAGACAGCAATCCGTTTTTTACGCAATCTTCATTAAATATAACTGATAAGGTGGTTTGATTAAGTTTTTACATAATTTCTCACATAATCTTATAAATTCCTTATTCTTTTCCGTAGATAAATTATTAAAAATCAGCCCAAATATTTCGGTTTTCCAAGCGCTTTCAGCTATACCTTTAGCCATTATCAATTACTGAATTATATTTACTGTTAACTGAAAATGAATTGTTGTATGTATTTAGCTTTATAGAATGTTTTAGTTTCAAAACACAGTCAACATATATCGTTGATATTATTGAGTGTTGGCTATTTTGCTCTTATTAATAAGGCCTCTATTATTTTTAGCCTATTTTTACATGTAGACGATGCTATTTTATTTGTATTATCATGAATCTTATATATATATATATATATATATATATATATATATATAGATAGATAGATAGATAGATAGATAGATAGATAGATGTGTGTATGTATGTTATTATTACTATTAATTAATTAATTAATTAAACGTTGTTTTTTGTGGATACCCATATTTTAGTAGACGATTAGTTTATATATTAAACAGTACATATATTTATTTATGTCTACTGGCCTCAGTATTCGAGAAATCTTATTAAACAAAACTATGCGCTCACTGCTATGAATCGAACCTGCGTCCATCTTGGGAGGCGAAACCGTCCTTAGAACCGACGTGCTTTAGACCGAAATTAAAAATAAAAAAATAGCTAAAAATTACGTTTAACTAATAAAATCAGTCGGATTAATAAATAAACATCCATCACTTCTAACATTTTAAAATCAAAATTGTAGTCAGTCTCATTATGGAAAGCAGCTAATCCATTTAACGCGCTGTTTTGTAAAAGATCCCTTTTGTGTTCATAGAATGTTTTATTTAATAATACAGGTAATAGCGTTAGCTTCTTTTATTAAATAATTATTTTATTGCTTTAAACGTAGTTGTGTTAGTTGTGACAAATTTTATGTTGAGTTTAGATAAATTCTTTTCAATGGTAGTTGCGATAGAGTTAATTGGTAGAACAATATATAATTTTGATTCGTTGGGTTTGTCAGGAAGAACCGCTTTTCTATTCCATCATTCTTGGCGCATCTTCTATTATCACGACGTGGGATATTTAAATAACAAAAAACGATGGAAACATAAATAGTTAAAAATATAAATGAAATCGGCGAGATTATATACACAAAATACATATTTTAAAAAAAGTTATTTCAAATTTAAAATCCTTAGCGAGTCTCGTTTGTGCGCATGCGTAGACGCATGAACATAAATATAAATTTAAACTGATTACGTCTTAAACTTTTTGTACTTTGTTATATTTCTTTGCCCTGAAATTGTTCTTGATATATTAAATAAATATATATCATTTCGCCCCCCCCCAACACACACGCACGCACGCACGCATATATATATATATATATATATATATATATATATATATAAAGTGAATATTGAAGTCGACACTCAGAGGCGACAGGCTGTTTCATGCTGGACGCGTCTAGCATGAAACAGCCTGTCGCCTCTAAATGTTGACTTCAATGTTCACTTTTATATTTATATTTACATACGTTCTATCTCTGACATTGAGCACTTTATCCCATAAATATAGCACACTTAAAACTATATATATATATATATATATATATATATATATATATATATATATGATAGATGATAGATAGATAGATAGATAGATAGATAGATAGATAGATAATATTAGTGGAAAATATACATACATATGCAAAATACAATATAAATATATATATATATATATATATATATATTATAATAAGTTAATAAAGAAAATGCCATTATTTTATAAACTTTAATATAATTTATACGACATTATTTATTTAATTCACTGTAAATATTTCTCGTTGTAAAGAGACTGCCATTTTCAACCAATCGTCTTCTACATACGACCTGCACAACCTTACCGAAATTCGAAACATATGTGAATTCTAATTCCAATAATTTCGTGTTTCAGATGAGAATTGAGGTATTTGTCCGAGAGTTACTGAGGCGTTCTCGATACAAGCCGCTGCCCATAATTTGATCAGATGACCAAACGCCATATTTTTTGAAGGGGTTCTTCAGCAATCTTCGTAATATTAAATATCGACAAAACTGAAATTAATAATTAGACGAAAATTATTGTCTTTATTCTACGATTTATTTAAAGTGTTATTCTTTTTTTTAAATCAGTTTTATCACTATTCTACAGACCTCTTTGTGCTCTTTAAAATTCAGCTCTTTTCATTATTTGACAAACTTTCCTGTCAGCAATCTGGATCGTTCGATTTTTATTCCCACGTTTTCGGCCTATGCGTGCTTTGGGCTTTCTTATTAATCATTTTTTTTTTTAATTTTGAGATGACTAGCTTTCTTTATGCGACGGGTTATTAGGCGTATAAATGGAAACTATATTGTGCTGTTTCTTTTTTCGCGATTTAGCTGTGTATCCGTCTTTGTCCCTTTATTTCCAATATTAAAACTTGAAAAAAAAAGCGCTTTTCACGCTTGTTAACAGATGATAACCGTTTTTCACTCGCGTACGATCGTCTCTCTCTTATAAATTATTACAAATCAAACCATTTTGATTTTTTTTTTCTGTCTTTGCAGCCAATTTCCGATCCGATGAGATTTCAAAGCGAATTTTCTAATCTTTTTCACCTTCATCCCACTGAAGAATTCCTAACGCCAAATTCAGGCTTCAGGTAAGAAGACCTAATTTCTTTCCATTTTTTTTTCT
The DNA here is from genome assembly GCA_903632075.3 of Acanthosepion pharaonis. Classification (NCBI taxonomy): domain Eukaryota; kingdom Metazoa; phylum Mollusca; class Cephalopoda; order Sepiida; family Sepiidae; genus Acanthosepion; species Acanthosepion pharaonis. The sequence goes on from CAHIKZ030000581.1 coordinate 617,248, forward strand.
CTTAATCAAGATAGAAAATTTCCAGTTTTTTCTGCCTCTCAAGACAAATTGTATTCTGCACATGCGTAGACGTGTTCCAAAGGTCATTATTTTTTTGTTCTTTCTTTCGTTTTTGATTTTTTTTTTCCATTTGTTGAACAAGATCTTGAACAGAACCTCGCTGTCACGCCAATGGCTCTAACTAGGATTCTCTTATACTTGCAATCTCTTTCGCCTTCTTTCTGTTTGCGATAAGCTTTCAACCGCCATTTTTGCAATTTTATTAAGAAAACAAAACTGTCTATGAAAAACGCATGCATTCTTAAAGTAATTTTACTTTATTAGTCTGACATATTTTTTTGTTGCTAAAACATTGTTCAATGAAGAAAATGTTGTTTTGGCAAATGAGGAATATAATCCCTAGTAGCGATGACAGTGTCCTCCATTCTCTCTCTCTCTCTCTCTCTCTCTCTCTCTCTCTCTCTCTCTCTCTCTCTCCTTTAACTGCAATCAGCTTCATTGTTGTGTTTACTCTGCGCATTCATATCTTGTTTCGTTTTAAGTTATTCAAATAGCTGCAAAAGAATTTCCCTAAGTTGGATCATTTAAAACATCACATGGCAGCTTTTTGATTGATTGATTGATTCATTCATTCATTCATTCATTCATTCATTTTCTACGGCTCATCAACCGTTTGCAGGCTATTTAAAGCCAAAAAATATTTTTAGATTATAAACATTTTTTTAGATAATAATAGTTTACTTATACAAGTCTTACTAATTAACCCATAGTTGGGAGACAGGAGGTGGATTCCCACCTTATCCAAGGTGAATATAACGAACCTAATGTGAATTAGAACTCGGCTCTTCGATTAACAAATTCCGAGCCATTATCCGTTACATCACCCGTACATCCAGACTTACAGCACCTATCACCCATCTAGGTATTGACCACGCTCAACGTTGCTTAACTTTAGTGATCACTAGCATCATGCCCCGGCGTTGCCCGTGCTTGATTCAAAAATCGTACGACTCATACAGCAATCGCTATCACTAGACTTAAAATATTTTTGCCCTTCCTTGCCTTTAAAGGAGTGCCCTTTGCCGTGCTGATGTTGCTACATGCCTTACTTCTTGCCTATCTCACACTGCGAATTTTTTCTAAGCTCTATACTAAACATTAAATCTGTTACGAAAAAAGAACTAAACAAAATGAACACAAAACGATCAGCTTTAAAAAAGGACTCGTAACTGGAAAAACCGAATGAAAAAAGAATGTTAACAACAAATATTTTTTCACACCCAACCCAGTTCTGCGGAATCAGAATCAACGTTGAGTTTAAGCAAGCGAATGAGCCAATTGGAGTAAAGTGCCATGCAGATTTAAATTTTTCCCACTTGTGACGAATGCAGCTATCGATTTTTTTTTACATGCAGCATGCTAGTTAATATTCGTGTCAGTCAGCTGTTGGCTCTCACGCTGGGCAATAAAATCTTTCTGCCTATTTGTGGCAGCCAGCTATAGGCTCTCACTCTGGCCAGTAGAAAATATCGCAAACTACAAGAAAACTGCCGTAGAAGTATGAAAAAATCGATTATTTCCACTATCGATGGGAGTTGGGAAATGCAACATCAGTCTTGACCTTTCTGCTAACTTGGAGCATGTGCATGTAAAATTTGGTGCAAATCTGTCGAAAATTGCGACCGTGCATTCGTTACACACACAAACACAAACACACACACACACATTCCACCTTTTATAGATAGACATTTTATTGTCGTGGAACATGCAAAGAGCTTATTTAATCATTAAAAGAACAATTAAAATTAATCAAATGCACTTAAATAGGAAAACCATAAAATTTCCACGGATATTCTTAGTCAATATAATTCTATCCTATCCTTTTACTTTTTCTTTCATTCCTTATACTTTGAAGACCGCGATGAGGTAGGAAACAAACTACAGCCATTCTTTGTTGATTCCTATGTCTACACTGTCTATAAACGCTATTGATCAATCATCACCTTAAAATTTGAAACAATAATATATATATATATATATATATATATATATATATATATATATATATATGAAGAAATATAGTCTGAAGATGTGCTAGATTTATGGGATAAAGTGCTCAATATCAGAGACAGAGCGTGTGTAAATATAAAAGTGAACATAGAAGTCAACACTTAGAGACGACAGTCTGTTTCATGCTAGATGCAATTGTCAGGCCACTTACCCGTATATATATAAGTAGCCGAGAAAAATAACAGCACTCGTGGCCTGACGATTGCATCTATCATGAAACAGACTGTCGCCTATAAGTGTTGACTTCTATATTCACTTACATATATAAATATATATAATATATATATATATATATATATATATATATATGGTAAAATATAGTCTTACTATATGATAAAAATATAGTTTTAAGGTATGATATATTTATGGGTTAAGGTTCTCAGTATCAGGGATAGAGCATATATATATATATATATATATAAAAGTGCTAACTTGGAGCATGTGCATGTACATTTTGGTGCAAATCCGTCGAAAATTGCAGCCGTGCATTCGTTACACACACACACACATACATACATACATACACACACACACACACACACACACACACACACACACACACACACACTCACCTCCTGCCTTTTATAGATGCAGATACAGGAACTGTTGTTTCACAGTGATGTGTCCTTAACCCTGGCAGTTACATAACCTGATTTCTCGTTGATATAGTTACATATATCCAACGTGGTGTAATGGTTAGAAAGCTTGTCTTGCTAGGTCAGTTACGACCGAGTAGTAAGTTCAGTCCTTACTTGGTGCCCCATACTTTTGGACTTGTGCCACATCTAAGCCGCGCTTAGAAAATCATTATATCCAACTAGTGTGGCGTTTCGACCCCAAGTAAAAAAGATAAAATTCCCATTGCTGATTTTCAAAGCCTCCATGCCGGGTGGGAGTTTATCAATTCTCAATGTGTCTCTATCTTCGGGCAGAGTGTGTCAGTGGATAGTGATTTCCCAAGCGTAGCTGAGATGTGGCACAGTGGTGAGGATCGAACTCACTATTCAGTCGTAATTGTTCTAGCGGGACAAGCTTGCTAACTATTACACCGCCTTGAGATGCCCAATTGTGTCAGTGGATAGAGGCGCAACTCTCAAGGTTGCACCCTCTCATTGAACTAGAGAGGTAGGGAGGGTGCACGCCACCGAGGCTAGCGAAACCGACGTTTGTTTTTCGGAGAACTTTTGTCCTTGGCCCAGGTCTACGCGCCCGGGTTCCCTGTCTCGGTGGGGAGACGAGATAAACATCTACAAGAAGTTTGGCGCAACATAATCTTCTAAATTTTATTCGTTGATGGGGTTAGAAACTTTTTTTGAATGTAACTATAAATGTTCTTTTTATTTCCATTTCCATTAAAATATCCACGTTACTCACATGTTCAGTTCAAGGTATTCTCAGCATCCTTCTGTGGAGCCACGTTTAATGTTGATGTAACGCTAAAGAAATATTGGCGAACAAACATTTTTGGCGCACACAGACAAATACTTTAGGTACCTCGATAAAAACGCTGAAAAATGAGCACACCGTGATAAAAACATGCTCCAAAGGTAATCAAAACAGTTTTATCGTCAACATCTTTATGTTATTATTAAAAGGAAGGATCAAAGTCTGAATATTTAATTACATTTTTTACTCCTTTTTAGAAAATTCGAAATTTTGATTAAAAAAACATTTTTTTTTTCTCTTGCGCCAAAATTTTTTCAGCATAGAAAATTTTGGCCTCTTCTTTTCTTTCTTCGACAGAAACATTAATTTGGAAACTCTTGCAAAAATTAAATAATTGTCGGATTTTAATCAAATGAAATTATTTTTTTAATTTTTTTTATTAGAAAAAAGTTAGTTAAAACCAGAATTCTTTGAAGAATTTAAATCACCGAAAATCTTTTGGAAAATTGGACCCGGTCTTACCGAAAACATTTTCTGAATCGAAAAATAAAAAATACAATAAAACTAAGATATTATTTAATTTGACAAGTTTTAATTGATTTTATGAATAATATATATTAAAGACAATATTGTCTGAAGAAAAGAATGTTTCGATGAAAAATGATTTTTTACAAGATTTGTTTTCATTTTTACAATTTTAAATTGAATAATTTATAAAGATTTTAAATCTTTTAAAATTCATTTTCAGTGTGATAATTTCTAGAAAATATTGTTATTAAGTAAATCTATACATACTAATCATATTTGTAAAGCTTATTACAATCCCACGACCCTGAATATTTTTTAAAGAATTTCGATTTGTTTTTGTATGTGTGATTACATGAAGAATTTCTGAAGTATGAATGTACAAACCGATAAATCTATCATTAAAAGATCACATGTTTTAAGGGTTATCCGCCTTATAAAGTTTATAGTTTGCTCCACTATATTTAACTATGAAGACGTTCAGCTGTCAATCCGCTGTCAATAAATCGATTAACACAAGAACAAGACCCCGTAGTTAAAAAAAATGTTTGTCATTTTATGATATAAGTAATATTTGTTTCAAATCAGATTAATTAAACTTAAAATTTGCTAATTTTCTTCAAATAACGGTTCAGAAATATATATTATATTTTTGCGAGATTTTTAAATCCGAGAATTACATTTTGTTTACAGGTATGTCAAAAATGGCCTTTTGATCGATTTTAATGGAAAAAAAGTCCTTTCCGAAAAATATAATTAGTATTTGAAATACAACACAGAGGATTTTGCTTACTGAAAATAAGAAGTTTTAAATCCTTTAGCTTCAATTAAAACTAAAAAGAAAGCTTCAAGAAGGCTTTTTCATTTTTAAAAAATCATTTTAAACCTTACGTATACCGAATTAATTGAGGTAGCTACTTTAGTTACTTAGATATGAGAATTTAATTTTGTTTAGCATCATTTAAAACAACTCGTCTCTTTATCCATTATTGTGTAATTCTTATTAGGTATTCTAATTCTTGTGTTACCGTACTGTAGGAAACTTAGTAGATAATGGTACCTTGCTATAGAGTAATGATTAACAACCTAGTCTTGCAGAGAAGATCATTTTTACTAGAAATTCTAATATCACTGTAACCTTATACTTGACTGAGCTCAAGCTTCGTCAATTTTGACTGTTTTCTATGATTCGATTTGTGACTTTCCAAGTTGGTTGGTGCCTTTTCCCTTATCACATCGGGCGTAGATCCAAAATAATAAAAAGAAAAATTAAAATGTTAATCGTATGAAATCAATTTTTGTTTAAAAAAATACTTCTTTTTACATTAACAATAAAAATCTTGGCTGAGCATGGATCACTTTTAAACCTTGAAGCCAACAGATCACAAATTACTTTGCTGCAACTTTTCCGAGTTGTGTCGGATTTCAATCGAATTCTTAACAAAAAGATTTATTTGCCAAAATTCGAAAAAAAAAAAAATATTGACTTTCTTTCCTTTGTGTCTCTGCTTGGAACAAACAAGGATTTGTAAGAAAAAATAATCTTTTTGATTTCGTTGGTTTATTTAGCGGCCTATCAACGTCTATGGGTTATTTAATGCCGAAATCTAAATATTTTTAACACAATTTTTTTTTTTACTTTTGGAGATAATAATGGTTTAGTGATACAAGTCTTACTAATTTAACCCACAGCTGGGGGGGTAGAACGGTTGAATTCATATCTAATCAGAATTTGATGAATAAAGAAGAAATTATAATGGGGATATAAAGTGGGTGTTCAATTCAATATTACAATCAATATGTAGATTGATCCCCCATTTTGTGGACACGGTAGTTTTTATACATTTATATTTTATCGAGAAGGCTCTCCCTCCCAGCCTGGTTAAAGCCCCAGCATCCCCTGTCACAATTCCAACAAACTTTTCAGAGCGAAGATTGGACAAATTAGTCACCTTTGCACCCACCCTGCTTACAAGTGATTCGAAGCCAAGGTCATCTTCGTGTGCGAAGGACAAACGTGTGTGTGTATAATCCAGGGAATGTAAGGAAATTTAAAAGACATGAGCGTGTAGCTAATCAGTATTTCATTGATTGATTGATCCGTTTCTTTACGGTTTATCAACCCTTTGTAGGTTATTTAAGGCCAGAAAATATTTTTAGATTGTAAGGACTTTTTTTTTGAAAATAATAATGGTTTACTGATACAAGTCTTACTAATTAACCCATAGTAAGGGGCACAAGAGATGGATCTATACCCTTTCCCGTTGAATATAATGTACCCAAATGAAAATTGGAAATCGGCTCCCTGATTAACAATCCCGAGCTGTTATCCATTATATCAGCTGCTCATCTAAGCTTACAGCACCTGGTATTCCCAAGTGTTCACCCATCTAGGTACTGACCAGGCCAGGCGTTGCTTAACTTAATCACCGATTAAGAATTCCAAGCCATTATCCATTACACCACCCGCACATCCAAGCTTACAGCACCTGATATTCCCAAGCGGTCAACCATCTAGATACTGACCAGGCCCGGTGTTGCTTAACTTAATCACCGATTAACAATTCCGAGCCGTTATGCATTACACCACCTACACAACTAAGCTTACAGCACCTGGTATTCCCAAGCGGTCACCCATCTGGATACTGACCAGGCAAGGCGTTGCTTTTCTTCGGTATTCTTGTCCAGAAAGGAAAGTGGAAGAATGCAAAGAACAATTATCATTCTTGCCAAAATTTCTGACGATGCAAAGCATTCAAATATCAGGGGCAGTGTCAATTGTGAAGTTCTGTTCAAATATTAGTGAATGAAATATACACCTGACCAAGGTAAGAGTCAAAAATGTAATGACTAAGTTACTAAGTAAGCGTCGAGATCGTAATTACTAATAGAAATTATAAACTCGCAGATTACTGATATTATTTTAGAAAATCAAATAATATTTGAAAGACTACAGAACGCACATTGTAATATATAGGATCAAAACAATGGCGTTAGTAGACCAACCATTTACTCAAATAAAGATTATATACAAGCTTATATTTTTATTAATTCAAACGTTATTTTTAGTGGATACCCATATTTGAGTAGACCTCCCGCTTATTTTTCATTTTAAACATTTATTTCGTTTTTAATATATATATATATATATATATATATATATATATATATATATTATATATATATATATATATATATATATATATATATATATATATATATATATATACTAGTAGAGCCCGGCGTTGCCCGGGGATGTAACAGTTAGAGATAGATCAAGTATCGACCATCATAAAGACTGAAAAATAAAATTGACAAAGATTATTGTTTAAGGTTGACGGACACGTATGTCTTAAATAGTTTTTTTTTTTTTTTTTACGAATTGGTCAAACCCAAATTCAAACAAAAACATTGTTTACAATCGTTATGAGTCTATCGATTGGTGAATAGAATTTTATTATAAACAATTGTCTTGTAAATGGAATTTTTAAAACATTCTGAATATAAATAAAGAAAAAAGTGTGCAAGACAATAAGAAATACTACCTGCCGAAAAAGAAAGTGGATGTTTGTTTTATCGGCTGAAAAATGTAAGAAATCCGATCCCATATATAAAGGAACACACACACACACACACATAAACAACCTGGGTTTTTTAACCTAAGTCACCCCACGGAATCGCTAAAACATAGAGTATAGTCTGATGAAAAAGACACCAAAATTTATGAAAACAAAATTTTATCGTCAAAATGCTTATGTTTTTATGAAGAGGATAGACTAAATTTTTTTTTAATTATTTTTTAAAATTTTTTCCATCTTTTTAGAATATTCTAAATTTTGATTTAAAAACCTTGTTTCTCTTTGTCGCAACAAGGGGTAGTAAATAACATAGATAATTTTAGCGCGTTTTTTGTATTTACACACATTAATTTGGAAAATCTTGCAAAAATAAAAATAATTGTCAGATGTTAATGAAATTTTCAGAAACTATTCATAGATGATCGAAATTATTATAAATATTTTTTTTTTATTAAAGTCATGGCAGAAATATTTTTTTTGTATATTTTAACTAATTTTATGAAAAACTCTAGAAATTCGAGACCATCGGTTTTAGTGATTACAAAAAAGCACAAGGCTTTGAAGAATGCAAAAATGATTTTTTTTTTTTCGGGGGTGGGGGTGGGGGGTCAACGTACCTGAAAATCAGCTGTGAATTGTAACATACAAAACTCAATAAAACAAATATATTATTTAATTTCAAATGCTTTTATTTGTTTTAATTTGTTTTTATGAATATGGACAATATTTTCTGAAAGAAAAAAAATTTTTCAATGAAAATTGAATTTTTAATACAATTATTTCTTATTTCTTTAATTTTAAAAAGATTTTTAAAAAATGTTTAAATTGAATTTTAAAAATATTTTAACATTAGTTAAAAGCAACATCAACCTTTCAAAATGTCCGTGTGAGATTGTCATTGTCTAGCGCTTTGAAAATTGTATAATTTGGACCAATCAGATTAGCCATGGTAATTAAGAAATGTAATTTTTGTGTTTATAGTCGGACAGTAATTATCAAGTACGGAAGACCAACCAGAATACAATTTAGTTGCATTATTTGAGTTCAGCATTGTTCTCCGCTGTTAAGCCCTTTACTTTTGCGAAACACGTATGGAGAAGTTAATTTGAATTTTCAATTTCAACTGAGAAGGGTACCAACAAGTAACAGTATCATCTTATGAAATTTAACTACTGCTAAACTTTAATTTATATGATTTTATTTTTATATTAATCTCAGTTATGACATTTTTCCATGAATGAAATATCAAAATTAATAATAAAATGAATGGAAATACAAATAACACAGTAAAATGTAATAAATGTACATAAAATTATAGTATTTTATGTACACTTCTGATAAAATTTCATAAGAAAGGTACCTAAATTAATTAGATACCTTTTTCTTATGAAATTTAATCTCACTATTAACAGTCTTATTTTTTAATTTCTTTATATTTTCCATAATGCATCGTAAACGTAAAAATGAAAGCTAAGTACAAAAAAATAAAAAATAAAAAATAAAAAATTAGAGCGCTGAAAGTTTTCCTTAAAAGTAACAAGGTAAATAATTTGTTCACTTAAATAATTTCACTTCCTTCCATTCGTAGAAAGAATTCTCCTCCCATAAGTTATCTAAACGTCATGAATGTGCCTTTCGTCAATCGTCAAGCGACGCGAAAGGTTATGACCTGCTTTGTTTTATTTTCAAATTACATTTTTTCGGCGCAAAAGCTAAGTTAAGCTTGGTTCAAAATATTTTAAATAAACAGTATAATATCTGTTTTTATTAAAATCAGTTTTGAAAAAATGATAATTGACTTTTAAAAGAATATCAAAATAAGATTTTAATCTTTTTTATCAAATCGAAAAAAATGATTGAAAATGATTATCTGCCCTTTTTTTTTGACCAAAAGAAAAACAATATTTTTAACGAAAATTTCAGACGTGCTAGGAACGATTAAAAAATGTAAAAAAATACCCCAAAAATACTTTGATCTTTCCTCTTTAATAATATGAACATTAGACGATAAAATTTTGTTTTCGTCAAGTTCGGCGTCTTTTTCATCATGCTATGCTCATTTGTTTACATTTTCGTGGGTGAGTTGTTCCCCTTTCATTCTCACGATGTGTCTTAATGGTGTTTTCAAATTGATTTTCTTAAAAAACAACTGTGTTTTTCCCATTTTCGGCGCCGTTAGAACCACCAAAAGGTAATTTTATGTAGTCCTGTAAAGTTTTGTTGAAATCGGCTAGAAAATGTAGGAAATTCGATCCAACATATAAACGTTACAGACACACACACACACACACACACACACACACAACCTGCGTTTTATAATAAGTAAGATATATATATGATTTTCCAAGAAGATAGAATCCAGGAAGAACTCAATGTACAGGACAGAGTAAGAATATAATATAAAAGGCTCAAACACTAATATTTCATGGTTATAATTTATTACATTGGAATCATAATCACGATCAATTCATCGAACCTCCAAATTCAATTTTGAATTTGTAGGTCCGATGAATTGGATCGTGATTATGATTCCAATGTAATAAATTATAACCATGGAATATTAGTGTTTATATATATATATATATATATATATATATATATATATATATATATATATATATATATATATATCAGATTTAAGATTTAAGAAACAGATATTTTATATAGAGAGCTCAATATTAAAATAATATTAAAAAATAGAATGTTAATTAGATTATATGAAAAAATTACTTAGCTTTTAAATATCAGTATCTGTCTATATTTCTGATATGAGGTATTATTTACACTATTTACATTATTCAGAGTATTGTCCTCATCTTTGTTGCCATATTTATGACAACGTTTCGGCCGTTGTACGCTCCGGCCTTCTTCTAACATGGTACAGTGGATAAAGGTGTTAGATCCAGTGACAGGACCCAAAGAGTGTGAGTTCAATACCTGGTTAAGGCGGTGGAGAACTTAGAGAGGGGAATTAGCAGGAGATAACTGATAAGTGACATCCATTAGACATGGCACGTGGAACTAGAACGGTCTACCCCAGTGAGCGAAATAAAGGGTTCCTTTCGACATGCCAACCACCTGAAGAAGGCCGAAACGTTGTGATGAATATAGCAACAAAGAGAATGTAAATGGTGTTTTAAATATCAATTTTATCCCGACATCGATGTTTCTTGGTAAAATTTTCCAGACTTCAGGGGTTGTGTTTTCCAATGTTATTTTCTACCCCTGAAGAAATGAACGAGGTGTACATTCTTTAAAAGGGTAATCGAACCGTGCTTGGCTGGAGCGCTGGATATGTGGATAAATCTATTCTTGAATAAACAAAATTAATTTAAATGTTCCATTGAAATACAATCAATGTATAGAACTGCAAAACATTCCGTTATTTTTTCTACGATTCTCAGTATATATGTAGTTCTCTCTCTTTCGCTCTCTCTCACACCCGCACAAACACACTCACTGTCTGTCTCTCTATCTATCAGTCCTACTCGCTCAATCTCTTTCACTCTCTCTGTCTTCCTCTCTAAATCTATCTATTCGTCTCTCTCATTCTCACTCGCTCTGTTTTCTTTCTCACTGTTTACTTACTCTCTCTCTCACACATGCACACTCACCCACTATCTGTCTCCCTATTTGTACTACTACTTTTTTCTCACTCTCTCTATCTCCCTCTCCCTCTCTCTGTCTTCCTCTCTCAATCTATCTGTTTTTCTCTCTCATTCTCACTCTGTGTTTTTCTTACTATTTCTGTTTCACTGTCTATCTGTGTCTATCTAATTTTCTCTCTGATTATCTCTCTGTGTATTTCTCTCTCTCTCTCTCTCTCTCTCTCTCTCTTTCTCTCTCTGCCTCTTTCTATCTGTTAGTCTCGCTCATTCTCTCTCACTCTGTTTCTCTCTCTCTCTCACACACACACACACCATGTGTCTCTCTCTCTCTCTCAATATATGTATCCGTCCTTCTCTTTCTTTTTCTCTCTGTCACTGTTCGGATCTCTCTCAATCTCTTTCGTCTCTCATTCTCTTTCACTGTGTGTGTGTGTGTGTATCACTCACTCTCCGTCTCAATCTATCTGCCTGTCTCTTTCATTCTCTTTTACTGTACGTCTATGCCTCTCTCACTCAATCTTTATCTGTCCATCACTCTTTCACTCTCTCTGTCTCTCTCTTGCTCACTCTCTTTCAAATGATATACGTTCCACTTCCTTAAATCTAAAGAAACTCTTTTTTTTTTTTGCGCTTCATTTGATTCTATTCTTCCAATTTTGGTCAAATTCATTCCAACTAAATTGGGTTAATTTCCCACACAGATTCCATGGCGACTTCAATAGTCTATCGAATTCATTTTAATGTTCCTTTGCAAATTTTGCTTTGGGAAATTTGTTAAAAATCTTTTCCTTTTCTTTTTTTTTTTTTTTTTTTTTAATTAAACGCGTTTTGCTTTTATGTATCTTTTAACGCTTTTATTTTTGGGGTATTTTTTTTTTTTTTTTCTAATTAGGCTTTTGCATTTTTATGACGATCTAATTCGTAAACGCTGGTCCTATGAAGAAAAAAAATTCTACATTCAAGGTCGCCAATGCATTTCCGTTAACTCATTTTGTTCATTGTAACGAATTTGGAGCACACGATAAGAAGAATTGTTCACATGATGAAAAGATTTCTTGAATTAAAAAGATACACCTTCTTTAATCTAAAAAGTGTTTTGACTTGTTTTTAAAGATATCTTTTTGATTTATTCCTGCAATTTTCGTCGGCTATTAACTTATCAGCTTAAGTTAATTACTGAAGAACCCGTTCAAAATAATTTTAAAGCTACAAAAGATGAATGAATTATAACGAAAAATGCATTTGTGAAATTATTCAGTACAAAACTGCGTATCATTGCTACAATTGTTTTGTAATCAACAGTACAGCGTTGAATAGTGTCGAAATAGTAAATGTTATCAAGGAGCAGAAGTGAAAAAACTTATCTGTTTATAGCAGATTTGGTAACCTAATTAATTATAGTATAATTCATTTAGTTTCAATGTTAGCAAAACGTTTTCCAGAATTATTTGAGGATATTTCTTCCCCCATGAATTCCTGCATTTTGAGCCCAAAGAATAGATTCGACAACTCGCCTAATCCGTTTATCGTTTAATTTTCTTGTTTGGGAATGCGAGATAACGACATTTGCATTCGTTGATTTCTCTGTCCCGCTGTTTTGCCAGCTTTTCCTGACTGCTTAGAGAATCCTCTATCTTGAGGGACTCCTGTGCCCTATATTGGGTGAGTATAAAGATATTACTTGCTTTTGTAAAATCGTTTGCAAGTTGGCCTCTTTCTTTCTTTTTATGTGCCATGTTTTTTTTCAAGACGTAGGCGATCATGGCTCTCCACATCTCTCAATCTTTTGCAGCTCTCAACAAATTCCTTCCCTCTGCTGACTCCCCCAGACCACGTTCTGTCATCCACTTGCTAGGTATATCACGCATTGTTTCCCCTTGACTCTCTTTCTCTCTATTCGACTCGTGAGTATCAGATTCTCCAGACACTCTTTCTTCATTATGTGTACCAGAAACTTCAGCTGCCTCTTCCTGGTGTTAAGTATAAGCCTCCTTGTTTCATCCTCTTTAAGACCTCACCGTTACTCAAACGCTAGGTCCGTGATATCCTTAGCATCCTTCTGTAGAACCACATTTCCGTCGCCTCGAGTCTCTTCTTCATCTTCGAGGAAATCGTCCAACATTCGGATGTCACGTAACAGCTCAGTATTCTTTTCTTTGTTTACAAAGAAGTCCTCCTTTTTCGCAATACACTGTCTAGCTTTTAGGAATGGTAGGTGAGGCCCATTTTTGTCAATAAAAATATTGCTTAATTGTGTAATGTTATGCATATCTGGACGTTAAAACGTGGGGTCATCACTTTTCCCATTATGCCACCCACCCCCCATTCACATCTCAAGCTATCATCTTTTGGTTTACTCATCGGTGCGATAGTAATTATCCTCAAGAAAAGAAATATGTAAAATTTTTTTTAAAATAATTAATTCTAAAAATGTTTTCCGTTTATTTATTTTCTCAACTGAATTGTTTAGCATTTTTCGTTCTCCTTAATTTCCACCTTTGAGGCAATATATCAGTGACACATTCACCCGAGAGCGTTAAAAATCTACGTACCCTGCGTCATCGACGTCAGTCCAGATCAGAGAATCCACAAACCCACACCACAGGTTTTTATTTTTGGTTTGTTTTTTTTTGTTTTTTTAGTTTTTTTTTTTTTGTTTTTTTTTACCAAGGCTGTAATATATCTACTTTACCAGGGCTACATAGGGTTTTACATTCATAACTATCCTCATCTTAGGCTGGTTGCTAATGACGACTAGATATCATAATCGATCATGATATTTAATCCATAGCGAGTAGGGAAATATATGGACTTATACGTTTCCCAATGGTATTTATGCGAAATGGAATGTAACAAACTCGACTCGGCTCGTTTAACACCAAATATCAGAAAACGGGATAACCTGAAAAGCATTTTAGCAAACTGTAATATTGGTTTTATGGAGAATCATAGAGAGGGTTCAGTAGTCGCAATACGTGAACATCATAAAACGTGATTCAAATTAGACTACACGAATTTTGACATAAGATGATTCGGCTTGATGTGATCAAATAATCATTTATTGTCTTAAAATAGGCGCTGTCAATACGAGAAAATAATAAGCATAAAATTAGAAAGGGATGAACATTTGTTCTCAGTCAGTTAGGTACCATGCGTGATACACGCTTAGGCGATCATATATCTTTCGATACATGACTGACGGAATTCATGGAAGGCAAACCCTGCTGTATTCTGTTTGGTTCTACGTTTGATTTAACCCAATGTATGTACAATTGTCCAATGAGATTCGGTTTGTTGTGATTATCTTTGAGACAAGAAGTCAAATAATCATTTATTGTCTTTATACAGTCGCTGTCAATAGGAGAAAACAATAAGCATGTCGTTTTTTGACGTGAAATGTCGTTTTTGACGTGAAAAAACGTCAAAAACATTATTACGTCATTATTTTTGCACCAACCTAATAGAAAGGAGTGAACATTAGTTGAGTGATTTTATTTACAATATCATGATAATGCTTCTCTTATACTAGCTCATTTGTCGGGTATTCAACAAAAAACCCTCAACAATTTCCTTTTGCTTCTGCAGTCATTATCATAGTATGAGTCAATTATAAAAGATCATTTCGAGAGAGTAAAAAAGAAAAAAAAAAAACACAAATAGCATCAAATTTTTCTACTGAAATCAAATATGGTGGCTTTACATGTTTGAAATTATTGCAATTCATGGAAGCAAATACTTTTGTATTCTGTTTGGTTCCACGTCTGATTTAACCCAGACAATTGTACAATTGTCCAATGAGATTCGGTTTGTTGTGATTATCTTTGAGACAAGAAGTCAAATAATCATTTATTGTCTTAAAATAGGCGCTGTCAATACGAGAAAATAATAAGCATAAAATTAGAAAGGGATGAACATTTGTTCTCAGTCAGTTAGGTACCATGCGTGATACACGCTTAGGCGATCATATATCTTTCGATACATGACTGACGGAATTCATGGAAGGCAAACCCTGCTGTATTCTGTTTGGTTCTACGTTTGATTTAACCCAATGTATGTACAATTGTCCAATGAGATTCGGTTTGTTGTGAATATCTTTGAGACAAGAAGTCAAATAATCATTTATTGTCTTAAAATAGGCGCTGTCAATACGAGAAAATAATAAGCATAAAATTAAAAAGGAGTGGACATTTTTTGGGTGATTTTTATTCACAATATTTCGATAATGCTTTTTTATTTCAGGTCCTTTGTCGGGTGTTTAGAGCAGTGTTTATAAACTTCAAACTTTGCACTTAATCTGTCTTGAGGCTGTAAATCGGGGAACACCATCTCTTTATTTTTAATTACATTAAAACCATTTCTTATATAACTCATTATCTAGACGGGATGAAAAGCCTCAGGCAAAAAATTTTTTGTCAAGAATGTATTGGATATATAGTGAAAATACAAAGAAAAGGCAGTAAAAGTTGTACATTGAAAACTGAATTAATTTCCCTGAACAATTGAGAAAGGCAGCATCACTTAAAGAAGATGTAATGTTTATCATATTCTATGACGAATTCTAACATTTGTTGATGTATTTTGCATTTGGGGAGAAATCATTTCTCATCCATCAATCAAGTGGAAAATATGTTTAAGAGCCAAATATGAATATTAAAGAAGCAGCTGCCGATCTTTTGAAAGGGAAATTGATAGAATCACATGAAATGTGCTGTCAAGAAACACTTAAAGTAGGAAATAAACAGTGTGGAACATAGGGATCGGCCATTGAAAAAAGGGAACACACATGCCGTAAACGGATACACAATGACAATTCTGACGGATGATAGATTGCCAGCGGAACAGGAAATTTGTCGTATCAAGAAAAATGTTTTTGATTGTTTGATTGCAAAAATGACCGGAATATATTCCTGTTTACAGAATTTATATTTAAACTTAGGATTTCTTCTGGATATTGCAAAATATTGTTTCTGGGTATTTCAAAATCGGAAAACGGCAAGGCAATAACAACTTCGGTGATAGAGATAGGCGTTAATAACAGAGAAATGGATAATACTGCTTAAGAAACCTAATATAGGCGAATCAAATATTGCGACGGATTTAGTAATTTTATAGGATTATGATAACTAAGAAAAGGACATGAAAAGTGCTGTAAAGAAACATTTTAACTGAGCAAGAATCAATGTGAAACATAGGAACTGATCATTGAAAGAATAAAAATAGATCATAAAAGTAAAACTGGGAGAATCACATGAAAAGTGCTTTAAAGAAACATTTACAATGAGCAAGAAGCAATGTGAAACATAGGAACTGATCATTGAAAGAATTTATTTTTAAATCGTAAGTGAAACCGGGAGAATTACGTGAAAAGTGCTGTCAAGAAACATTTACAATGAGCAAGAAGCAATGTGAAACATAGGAACTGATCATTGAAAGAATTTATTATTAAATCGTAAGTGAAACCGGGAGAATCACATGAAAAGTGCTGTCAAGAAACATTTACAATGAGCAAGAAGCAATGTGAAACATAGGAACTGATCATTGAAAGAATTTATTTTTAAATCGTAAGTGAAACCAGGAGAATTACGTGAAAAGTGCTGTCAAGAAACATTTACAATACGCAAGAAGCAATGTGAAACATAGGAACTGATCATTGAAAGAATTTATTTTTAAATCGTTAGTGAAACCGGGAGAATTACGTGAAAAGTGCTGTCAGAAACATTTACAATGAGCAAGAAGCAATGTGAAACATAGGAACTGATCATTGAAAGAATTTATTTTTAAATCGTAAGTGAAACCAGGAGAATTACGTGAAAAGTGCTGTCAAGAAACATTTACAATGAGCAAGAAGCAATGTGAAACATAGGAACTGATCACTGAAAGAATTTATTTTGAATCGTAAGTGAAACCGGGAGAATTACGTGAAGTGCTGTCAAGAAACATTTACAATGAGAAACAATGTGAATTTAGGAACTGAATTGAAAGAATTTATTTTTAAATCGTAAAACCAGGAGAATTACGTGAAAAGTGCTGTCAAGAAACATTTACAATGAGAAACAATGTGAAACAGGAACTGATCATTGAAAGAATTTATTTTTAAATCGTAAGTGAAACCAGGAGAATTACGTGAAAAGTGCTGTCAAGAAACATTTACAATGAGCAAGAAGCAATGTGAAACATAGGAACTGATCATTGAAAGAATTTATTTTTAAATCGTTAGTGAAACCGGGAGAATTACGTGAAAAGTGCTGTCAAGAAACATTTACAATGAGCAAGAAGCAATGTGAAACATAGGAACTGATCATTGAAAGAATTTATTTTTAAATCGTAAGTGAAACCAGGAGAATTACGTGAAAAGTGCTGTCAAGAAACATTTACAATGAGCAAGAAGCAATGTGAAACATAGGAACTGATCACTGAAAGAATTTATTTTTGAATCGTAAGTGAAACCGGGAGAATTACGTGAAAAGTGCTGTCAAGAAACATTTACAATGAGCAAGAAGCAATGTGAAACATAGGAACTGATCACTGAAAGAATTTATTTTTGAATCGTAAGTGAAACCGGGAGAATTACGTGAAAAGTGCTGTCAAGAAACATTTACAATGAGCAAGAAGCTATGTGAAACATAGGAACTAGTATGTGCAACAGAAGAAATAGAATAGATGGTATGGGCAATAGAATAGATGGTATGAGCAATAGAGTAGATGGTATGGGCAATAGAATAGATGGTATGGGTAATAGAAGAAATGGTATGAGCAATAGAATAGATGGTATGGGCAATAGAAGAAATGGTATGGGCAATAGAAGAAATGGTATGGGCAATAGAATAGATGGTATGGGCAATTGAAGAAATGGTATGGGCAATAGAATAGATGGTATGGGCAATAGAAGAAATGGTATGGGCAATAGAATAGATGGTATGGGCAATAGAAGAAATGGTATGAGCAATAGAATAGATGGTATGGGCAATAGAAGAAGTGGTACGAAATTTGAATTGAATCCATAAATGCCTATAATTACCTCAACTCCAAGTAGTAATGGCAATGACTTTGCAGAAAATGGTATGCACTCTCTCTCTTTCTTTCTCTCTCTCTCTTTCTCTCTCTCTTTCTCTCTCTCTCTATTTCTCTCTCTCTCTCTATTTCTCTCTCTCTCTCTCAGTGCTTTTTCATCCTTTAGTTTATTCTTTTCATTTGTGTAATGTAAAGAGTGCTCAGGTACATTTATATTGGTTCAACACCTTCAGATCCCACCTGTGCTTTTATACGGAAACTTTTCCGAGCGGATCTTAGTTACGGTTTATGGGGTAGAAACCAGTAGACTCAAATCCCTCGGTCACGATGACTTGCACAACTACTGACGATTCCCAAATTCATTCACAAGGCTTGGGGCAACCCGTAGTGTGGTTTTCAGGCCCTTTCTCAACTTTCTACGTTCCTGACAAATCGACCATGGTCTGATTCGAACCTGAAAACTGAATATTCTAACAACTCAGCCAAATGGGTAATGAATCGTAAATGAAGTAATTCAAACACTTCATAGGTGGAAGTACCATTTCTACAAGGTACCTAGACCTCATATACCACTGTTTTATATGTTAATTTATTGTTCTGAAGAGGTGTTAATCGTTTCCACACTGAAGTTATTTCTTATCGTTAATAGTTTTAATGTCACTTAATTTAGCTTCAGTTTGTTTCCACACAATTTAACCACTTTATACCCCTATGTTATATGATAAAGGATATTTAATTCATTAATATATAGTCTGGGTCGTTTTCATTGGAATTGAATTCAATAAAATATAAATGTTCATATCTTGTTTAGCCGGCCAGAGCTGGCTGCGTCGTCTGGAAAGGTGTCATTGACAGAAGCATTAATCGTAAGAGTATTATGACCTTGAATTCAGTTGTTGCTTGTGAGTCTAGAATGGTGAATTAGAAGCTTCCAGGGGTGTCGGTTATGGTAAGTGCTCCTGCAGTATAGATTACCCCAAGATTTTCGGAGATTAAGATGAAAATATCTTTCTCGATGTTCGTGAACTTATTTTACAGATCACGTGATTAGGTATTTTCTGGCGAATTAGAATCTGCTTTTCGTGTTCTTTTTTTGAGACAATTTTTTTTTTTTTAGTTGTGAAAATATTGCGCTTCTACGCTAGTTTGGCTTACAGTCACGTTGAAATACCGGTTCTCGTAAGAAGTTAAGCAATGTAGAGCCGAAACAGGGTTAAGGCTCTATTCCTGTATCGCCTCTCTTTCTCTCTCTCTCTGTCTTTTCTACAAATACTTTCATGGTAATTGCTCCGAGGAGCTGCATTCGCTTGTTCCCAGACTTCAAGCGACCCACGAGGCTGGCATCCTGGTCTCACCCTTTCACTGTCGAAACTATTAAATGTAGCCGCCTCTTCTACTCCAATAGCTTCATACCTCGCACCTCTCGCCTGTGGAACTCCCTTCCCTATTCCAGTTTCCCTGAGAGCTATAATCTCCAAATATTCAAATGTAATGTCAATCGACATCTCCAGTTGCCTTGATCTATCCACTATCCTTCTCCTCATCCTTTCCTCTATCACTCCTATCTGATCTTGCTCCAAATCTTCTGTAACCCCTTGCGTCCTAGTGGCTTCTCGCCTTGATTGGGGTGAAATACTTAAAAAAAAATATTTCTGAGATGAGGTAATATGTACACTATTTACATTATTCGGACTATTGTCCTCATCTTTGTCGCTATATTTATTACAACGTTCCGGCACGTGGCACAGTGGATAAAGGCGTTAGTTAGATCCAGTGATAGGACCCAAAAAGTGTGAGTTCAATACCCGGTTAAGGTATTGGAGAAGTTGGAGAGGGGAATTAACAGAAGATAACTGATAAGTGACATCCATTAAACATGGTACGTGGAACTAGAACAGTCTACTCCAGTCCGACATTCCAAACACCTGAAAAAGGCCCGAGCATACAACGGCCAAAACGTTTTAATAAATATGGCGACAAAGATGAGGACAATAGTCCGATTAATGTAAATAGAGCTCTACTCCTGTTTAAAAGACCGGGGAAGAGTGTGAAACGGGCGATAAGATTGCTTCAAAAATTTGATTATATTTATTCTGCTCTGGACAGATTGGTGGTTATAATTCATTAAAGAATAGAATTAAATCATATGTTTGTTCTGAAATCTATCAGATAGGATTTCTTTTATAATATACATGTGTATGCAAGTGGGAGATGTGCTAAAGTCACGAAATATTCACGTTTTCTCAAATTTTACATGTTTGATAATAACAGATAGAGAGAGAGAGAGGGAGAGAGGAGAGAGAGGCTGGGGGAAAGAGAGATAGACAAATAGAGGGTTACATAGAATATGAGTTGGTGCTGAAATGTTCTCGGCCTACACAAGATTAACCACAATAAATCAAGAAATGGCCAGTGCTTTTAAAGTCGGTCGCATAGAGAATTAATTGGCCCAAACTATATATATATATATATATATATATATATATATATATATAGAGAGAGAGAGAGAGAGAGAGAGAGAGAGAGGGGGGAAAATTGAGAGAAGAGACAGAGAACAGACGTTTTGTGGAGATTAATTGCATTGAGTGACTTTTTCAAATTATGAATAATCCTTTCCAGACTAGGTGGAAATTCCGTCTGAAATTGTCCAAAGCTCATTTCGGAAGAAATATTGTCCAACGTTTCGACTTTCTTAAGCCATCTTCAGTGTAGCTAGACTTAATGATGACTTAAGAAAGTCAAAAGTTTGAACCATATTTCTTCCGAAATGTACCTCGAACAATTTCTGATGGAATTTTCACCTAGTCTGAAAAGGATTATTCGTAAACTGGAAAAGTTGATCAATAAAATTAATCGACACAAAATGACTGTTATCTTTAATAACATTTGCCCTAAAGAACATTTACTGCCTAAATACACACACACATACACACACACACACACACACACACATATATATATATATATATATATATATATATATATATATATGTATGTATGTATGTATGTATAGAGAAAAAAAGGAAAAAATTAAAGGATAATAAATAAATAAAATAAAACAAAATTCTCTAGGCACATATTATGGTGCCAAAAGCTATCTTTCGCTGAGACTGACCAAACGATGTACGCACATGAATGCAATCATTAGCTTTGAAATGGATACCCCCCCTACCTCGCCTTGACATCTTTCCGAAGGTGACTGATATGTGGATAAAAATTATCTCTTAGACCCCTTACCAAAATGGTCGCCCAGGCCGTTTCCATGGTAATTAATTTTGCAAATGAACATGATTATAAAGATGCGTAAATTTCAATTCCTAAATTTTCGCTTGAGGATGAAACAGGACTTGATACTTTAACTCAATTTAATTTTAATAATTATATTAAGGTTTTCGGCTCTCGTTTTTGAAACATGAGAACTCTTATGTAGCGAAGGAATCATTTTTTTTAAAATAATTATAATATATATATATATATATATATATATATATATATATATATAAATCTGGTGGGGGTTATATGTGTGTACGTATATGAAATTTGAAGCATCGAAATCATGTGCTCTATGCTTAAATTTAGAATTATAACATTTTCAGAATGCCGCCTCCCCAAAAAGATCAGAGTTTGCAATAGAATATATGCATAGGAACGCGTTCGTGTTAAACTAGTTAACCTATGACTGAGAGAGAGGGAAAAAGGAAAATAAAAGAGATCAATAAACAGAATAATTAAAGACATTTATTTTATTTTAACTTGTTTACAATGAGTATCCGTGCGCGTATCTACATGGGTGGCGGCTGCTTCAGACCAGTCCTCTTACGAGCGGGAGTTGCTGCCGCCTGCGTGTATTTAAAAGAAAAATGCAAGAACAATGCCAGAGACCAATACAGGTCGTTCGACGATCGGTTTCCTCCTGTGAGACTTTTAACAACGCGCGTCATTGGTACGTTTTGTTTTTTTTGTTTTTAAGAAAACACAAACAAACGTAATATACATGCGATAGCTGAAGTTTACCATAGATGAAGATACAAACAGTGTGAACAATGGAATCAACACGATATGGAGATTTCAGACTAACCGATCTGAGGAAGTCATCGAAGCGGGAAACTGACAATGAGTTGTCAATCCCCATATCCACGCTGCCTCTATCTCTCTCTCTCTCTCTCTCTCTCTCTCTCTCTCTCTCTATCTCATATATATAGGCATGTTTATTACAAACATTACGCCTGCTTATTTTTATAAGAATCCTTTCATATTCAGGAATATTTTTCCCTATATTATAATTAAATGAGGCAAGAAATGCACTGTAACAGTGTTACAATTCTTTCTATCTCTTTCTTCGGAAATAAAAGTAGTCTTTCATCAGACTTTCATCATTGATTTTGTTAATTGTTCCATTGTTTTAACTTCAACATTAATTTTTATTTTTAGCAATTTTTACTGCTTCCCAGGAGTCTTCTTTAGTTGAATATATTTTTCCATTCTCATCTACGTTTTATTTAACACATTTTCTATTGAATCAATACCTGGAAGAATTTGGGCACTATTTTATAATATATTTTGCCCATCCATCAATTATATCCATTAATATCTGGTTGGGCACCTCGAGGTGGTGTAATGGTTAACAAGCTTGTCTCGCTAGAACAATTACGACTGAGTAAGTGAGTTCGATCCTCACTGGGTGCCCACTTCTTTCGGCCTCGCGCCACATCTAAGCTACGCTTGTAAAATCACTATCTGGTTGATATTGGGGACAATTCTATACTTTATTCTATACTAATTCTATACTATATAGTATAGGATACAGGTTCGAATCCTGTCGGAGGACGAATATTTTCTGTGAAGATTTCTCAGACATTCAGGCCAGTAAATGTCGTTAATACTGTTTATTATAAACAGAGCATTTACTTAAATATTTGTATCTATAAAAAGAATGTATAAACATAAAATGTCTTAAAATAATTGTCAGACTTTCTCCATTTATATATATATATATATATATATATATATATGAAGGGAAGTGATAGAGAGATTAAAAATCCACCAATCTTAGAATTTACTTCGCATAAAAAAAAGTGGTCGATAAAAGTAGAGCAAAATATTATAATATTCTTATTATAATACATTTTATTATAATAATATTATTAAAATATATAAACATACACACACACACACACACACACACACACACACATATATATATATATATATATATATAAATCATAATTATATTTTTAATTATATTTGTAATTATGTATAAAATTATATTGTTTAGAATATGGTATATATAATAGAGAAAGAATGCTCAGTACTGGGCCGAGGTCGCATGTATATATATATATATATATATATATATATATATATATATATATATATATATATGTGTGTGTGTGTGTGTGTGTGTGTGTGTGTGTTTGTATACATATATCTATCTATAAATATATATATATATATGTGTGTGTGTGTGTGCACGCGCGAGTTTTATTTTTTGTTTTGGTTTAGTCAGATTGTATTAAATTCAACCGATAAGGTTTGTCTCTATGTATATGAGAATTTGAATATTGTTTTCAATTCTCATATATGTCTTATTTAATGATGGATCACACATTTTCTATTGGATCAATACCTGGATGAAGATGGGGACCATTCTATAATTTAGTGTCTTTCATGAAACAGTTTTTGACAAGGAGGACAACAGTCTGATTTGGCTATTGTGACGGAACTTGGTCTTGCATGAGTATATTTTTTAGCCTAAAGATTCTTGATTGTGACGGGTACCATTCAAAATCTATGTTGTCTAAGAATTTGCAGTAATACTCTGCTTTTATTTTAAACTCCATCAACAATTTTGAATTTTACTTCCTACAATACTGGGCACAGAAAATTAATCCACCTCCCCAAGTGGGCTTCTAAAAATTGTGAACTCGATCGATATACACATTTCTCTTTGCGACATTTACTGGACTGTGATATTTTGGTTGATTCCATGTAGTGATCGAATATTCTTGAGAATTCTGCATATTTTCTCTGTTTGCATTCTTTAATTACTTTTGCTGGCCCATCCAAGACATTTATTATCAAATTAATTTTTTTTTTAAATTTAATCTATGATATTTTTCCTGTTTTTTTCTTGCAAGTGTTTTCAATTATGATTGTTATCTGATCTCAAAAACATACTGTTCGCCTTATACAGTAACTTGATACTATCTTGTTTCTCTTTTGAGCTAATGTCTCTATCACGGCCCATTGCAATCCATACAGAAGTGAAGTGAAAAAATAATTATCAATAACTATGCTGTCGTATCTATTTCATTGCAATACGATGAACTGTTGAACAATAACAATTTCCCTCATCAAATAAGTTACTGTTTATATTTGTAACGAGTGGCGTATCAGAATGGAATTGATGAACTGAGTTCAAATTCCGTTTAGTCTGCTGCGTTCATTTTTACCTTATTACACCTGAGGAAAGCATGAATATCTATTTCTCCCTAGCTAGGGGTTAAATATAAGGTTAAACTGAGCTTTCTAACATTGAGTGTCATCCAGTCTATGATAAAAAAAACCCTCTGAGTTTCAAACCGTGGAAAGACCAACAAGAAATCTTTCAAATAACTTTTCTAAGAACCCATGGAAAATCACAGCAGTCATAATATTTAACGTCATGAATTTTTACAGTGATGTTCACTCTGTACCCAAGAGCCACTAGAGGTACATGCTTACAGAGTAAAAGGAATAGTTTATGAGGATATGTGGGAAAGATAACGGCTTGAACAGGTTAAGATTAAATGATCAGGGAAGCATCTTCTTGGGAATTGCTTCTACAAAGCAGCGGTTCGTAAACATGTTTTTTTTTCTAAGCATTTCATCCCAAGCAAGGCGGGAGTGCCACTAGCACGCAAGGGGTTACAGAGATTAAGAGAAAGAGTAAAGAGGGGGTGTTTGAAAAAAGGATATTTGACGATTGTAGCTATCGGAGAAGCAAGCAAGGGAAAGGGAGTTCCACTGTCTGGAAGTGCAAGAGAAGAAACTGATAGAGTAGAAGAAGCGGTTACAGTTAACTGTTTCAAGAATAAAAGGGTGGGACCTAGATGCCAACCTAGTAGCACTCTTCAATTCGTGCAGTTGGGGCACCGGTGAAAATAGCTCGTCTGAGCAATTGCCATGAAAATATGTGTAGAGATGTCAGAGGGAAGCCACATCAGGTCGGTGAGAAAGATGCCAGGTCAGGATCTATCACATTGCATATCCGTCTCTGGATTTTGTCAAGGACATGGAGATGAACAGCAGGGTTCACCAGAGCTTAGGATGGACTCAAACGTGAAAAACCTTATGGTGCGAAACTGTTATGGTGAAACACCCCTATTCTATAGTTAATAGACTCTCCCACCTGATATAAGTAGGAGTAGTAAGAGAAACGAGGGTCAGTCGATGTTGGACGACCGGCTGAACGGTTGAACTCTCTGCCTTCGGGCGGCGAGGAACCCGAACGAGGCTACGCCGAAGGGCGGAGTCTCGTTCGGGGAGGTAAACCGACTCTGAACCCGTTTATACGGGTTCAATGGGTATATTTTTTACCGAGCCCACGGGTTCTGAGATCCCACGTTAAACCGGCCTTTTGCCCCATGATACCTTCGTGGGGGGTGATTAAATAATAGTCGATGTCGGACGACAGTCGTCCTCTCTGCCTTCGGGCAGAGAGGAACTCGGACGAGGCTATGCCGAAGGTAGACAGACCCGATCCCGTTTATGTGGAGTCTACGGGGATTTTTTGGCCGAGCCTACGGGCTCGGTAACCCCACATTAAATTTGGCCTTGTGCCACATGTGACTGCGTGGGGCAATTACTAAATAGCGTCGATGTCGGACGACAGTAGCCGACAGTTAGTCGAATACGAAAGTAGTCAGCGACCACAACAATATTACTCTGCGTAATACCTATTATATCAAGTTCCTAACGTTTTGTACGTCGAACCTATTTTAGGACCGACTTAGTACAAATACAAGCCTCCTCTGCGAAATAACTCCACAACAGAAACAGGGAACCAACTTTCATTGCGACAGATGAAGATCTTTCTTCAATGTAGTTGTTCCACGTCAGCTTAGCGAAAAACGCGAGACCAAGATGTTGAACATCAGCCATGCTGATAGGAGGCAAGGAGGTTTCTCTATGGTGGGTAAATGAGAGCAGTTTCGTTTTGGAGGCATTAAAGTTTACAAGTCATTTCCCTGCCACGGTCAACCAGAGATTAGGGGTCATTTTCATGACAAACTTTCAGGTTAACTTTGTCAGCAATGTATTATTTATTACTGGGACAGGAATAAATGTAGTGTCATCTGCGTAGATGCCTACTTGAGAACTGATGACATCAGGAAGACCGTCGATGAAGATCAGAAACAGTACAGGACACAGGATAGAGCCTTCGGGAACACCAGCGTTCGTATGAAAAGAACTGTAGGAGAACCCGTTTAGGATAACCTTCATTTAACGGTTTGACAGGAATGATTGGATGAAATCAAATAATTGTCCTGTATTACTGTACCCCTGAGGCTTACGAAGAAGGCCAGCGTGCCAAACCCTGTCAAAGGCCTTAGAGATATGTAGAGTCACAACTCGAGCTTTGCCGTTATTATCAAGAGCTTAGTATACAAATTCAGTCAGGGCTTAAGACATATTTTTTGTCAGTGAGTAGATCATGCGAGGAAAGTATTGTAAAGTAGTTTTCACAATGGAAGTTTGTATTTCAATAAGTCGTTCTAAATTAGGTTCGACGTACAAAACGTTAGGAACTTGGAAATAAGAGTTAATGACGCAGCAATCTAGTTGTGATGGTTGGTACTTCCAATGTCCGATATCGCCTGACTCGCTCAACACCTCTGAGCCCAACTGTCCACTGCTACTACTACTTATTATCTGTGGGAGAGTCCATTACAATAGAATAGGTATTACGGCATAACTGAAAGGTACTTAACCACTTCAGCACTGATTAAAGCCTCGAAGACTTTACCGAAGAGTGACAGGAGGCTCATAGAACGATACTTAGATGGGTCAGAAGGGTTTCCAGAGTGCTTAAAAACAGGGACAATAGATGAGGACTTCCAACAGGCTGGAAAGAAAGAGTCTGCGCGTTTACGACAGAAAGATATTCTCTTAGTAGAATGTTCTTGGCTGGAGGAATGAGATGTTAACAGACACTACGGCATGATCAGAGTTGCCAAGACGACAGGGCTGCGTACCGCGACCTGAGTCAGGGATGGAGGCGAAACAGAGATCGAGAAGGGAAACGTTACCATCAGGTTTACTGTGGAAACGTGTAGGGAAGTCAACTACTTGCGTGAGGAAATGAATGATTGAATAGTTAAGGGTTTTGGAAGCCAGCGAAGTCAGTTACAGAAAGTTTAAGCCACATGGTATAGTGGGCGTTAAAGTCACCGAACACGAATATGTGTGCAAACGGATAATGAGAGAAGGCCTATCGAGTACACCACAGTCTCGAGAGGCAAGTTAAACGATAGAGAAAGAAGAGATAGCTTTACTGAATAGAGAAAAGATAGACGGAGATGTATATACGAATGATCGGGAGATTCAAGAGAGAGTTCCATAGACAGAGTGAGATGATCGCGGACATAAACTCCCAGGCTATGCATGTGGATTTTAGAGTCCTTTCTAAAGAGAGGAAGGTAGACTGGAATCGAGAAATCAGAGGAGGGGATTGAGAGAGTGAAGGTTAGTCTCGCAGAGTGTATATGAGGAGACCTGTCGATAGATAGATAGATAGATAGATAGATAGATAGATAGATAGATAGATATGTATAGATTAAGATCGCTAGATAGATATAAATAGACTAAGATAGATATGTATAGACTAAGATAGATAGATAGATAGATAGAAATAGACTAAGATAGATAGATAGATAATGTATAGACTAAGATAGATAGATAGATAGATAGATAAATAGATAGATAATGTATAGACTAAGATAGATAGATATGTATAGACTAAGATAGATAGATAGATAGAAATAGACTAAGATAGATAGATAGATAGACAGATAAATAGATAGATATGTATAGATTTAGATAGATAGATAGATAGATAGATAGATATGTATAGACTAAGATAGATAGATAGATAGATAGATAGATAGATAGATAGATATGAAGAATGTAGTATATAGACATGACGAAAATGAAATGGATAGATTTAGAGAGAGAAAGAGATCAGTTACGTTCTGCTGAAAGCTAAAAGTTAGCAAAATAAAAATTTGTAAAAATGAGCTTCAACTTCAATGCCAAAAGCGAATAAACAGGTGCTGTGAAAAAAATCTTTTCTTTTATGCATCAAATGGTTTATTGGATATCATTTGTTTATTGGATGTCGACAGCGTTTAGTGGGTCATTTAATAACAGCCGTGTTTCGTTGGCTTAACGTGAAATTCGAACTTCTCACTTGCGTACACTCGATATTCGATCGATGGCGCCTGTCATTAAATACGGCAAGTCTGCATTCTGACAGTATGATAGATAGATAGATAGATAGATAGATAGATAGATAGATAGATAGACTTCTCTGGTTTGCCGAAACACAATTTGTATTGTGATAGATAGATAGATAGATAGATAGATAGATAGATAGATAGATAATGTATAGACTAAGATAGATAGATAAATAGATAGATATGTATAGATTTGGATAGATAGATAGATAGATAGATAGATAGATAGATAGATAGATATGTATAGACTAAGATAGATAGATAGATAGATAGAAATAGACTAAGATAGATAGATAGATAGATAGATAGATAGATAGATAGATAGAGAGATAGATATGTATAGACTAAGATAGATAGATAGATAGATAGATAGAAATAGACTAAGATAGATAGATAGATAATGTATAGACTAAGATAGATAGATAAATAGATAGATATGTATAGATTTGGATAGATAGATAGATAGATAGATAGATAGATAGATATGTATAGACTAAGATAGATAGATAGATAGATAGATAGATAGATAGATAGATAGATAGACTTCTCTGGTTTGCCGAAACACAATTTGTATTGCGATAGATAGATAGATAGATAGATAGAGAGATAGATAGATAGATATGAACACACTGAGACAGATACATAATTGACAAACTGAGATGATAGAGAGAGGTAGAGAGAGAGAGAGAGAGAGAGAGATGAACAGAATGAGATAGATAGATAGATAGATAGATAGATAGATAGATAATTGACAAACTGAAATAGATAGTGAGAGATGTAAAGAGAGAGATATGAAAAGAATGCGACAGATCGACAGATAGATAGATCTGTATATGTATGTATGTTATACATATATCAAAATGACCAAGGAAATTCAGAGCAGCATGGATCCATCCAGCTCTTATCTTAAATAACAACTTAAAAGAGACTGTTTGGCCAATACAAGGTCTGACCAAAATTCATGTTAAAAAATTAAAAAAACAAATGAAAACTACAGACAAACGTTAATTTACTCTATCGAGACATTCATTTCTGCAGTTCACTGCTACTAACAAGCAGAATTTTATTTTCTCCTGATGATGGCCATGTTGGCTGAAACTAGTCGAGGAATCTAACTGAAATAATAAAAACGAAAGAATATTAAGATATAACCCAATTTTAATTTTTAATATTTTTTATTGTTCAAAACATATTTATATATTGTATATTAAATAATATAGACAAGTGATGTCTATTTATTTTATGTAAATTCTTTTCATACCGTCTGATAAGCTTAAAGCTTTTTCTTTTCTTATCGTCTGATAAGCTTTAAGCTTCTTCATTAAACGAAGAAAGAAAATCACAATATTGATAAATATTTTTTAATCCTATGTAAGCTTTCGGCTTACATAAGCCATTATCAAAGATGACAATTACATTACAATATATTAAGTAATATACGGAGAAGTCTGTTTCTGTTTACATTGAAGATTTCCAAGCAACGACAAACACGTGCATATAAGACGCTGGAAGCAAAAATCGCACCGCAGCTCATGACGTCACACATGACCATGCGAGAGTGAAAATGAGAAGTATTAAGTATGGGAAGCCATTGGTATAAACCAATCACTTCTGTTACCAATTATAGACATTTAAGAATATTTGTGGAGAATTGAGTTGGATATACTAGATTTAGTGTAGTGTATGATTAAATTAGATCTGTTGTAGATATATTAGTATTTACTAATTTTTTTAGTATATTTTCATCTTGTTTATAATTAGTATTTGATTACGATATAGTTCATTAATATGCTTGGGATTAGTAGAAGCAGTATTATGTATTATTTCCTTAGTATTGAGATTTCTAAGAAAGCATCTTATTAATTCATCAACTATATAGTTTGGAAAGCTATTATTAATAAGTGTCTGTTTTATATTCTTTAGTTCACTGTAAAAAATCTGTTTTGTGGATGAATTAGTTTCTGCACGATGTATTAGATTCTTTATAATTGCTATTTTGTAGTAATATGGGCATTCGCTCTTGTAGTTAAGTGTACATGAATTTATGATGCTAGGTTTTTTGTATGGCGAAATAGTAAAAGTGAGGCAGTCAGCAGCTATTCTGATATTCTCTTTGTCTTCATCTCCAAAAACACACACACACACGTGCGGATGCACGCATGCATCCTAACACACGCACTTGTCAGGTACTGAGTTTTTATTTCTCTCAGTGCAACAGAGACTTCAGGCTGGTTGCAATGGTGGATGTTTCTGTGTCCTCATATTAATCTCATTACTGAACAGTTTTGAATTTCACAGCTTAATTTGGCATAAGTCTATAATTATGGGCACTTAGTGAGTATCACACTCATTACTCCGTAGTAACAATCTGCCTGATAGAGTGATTATTTAATGCCGAGACAGTTACCCCCACTTATATATATATATATATATATATATATATATATATATATGTAAAAGTATGTTTGTCGAGTTTGTTTGTGAAAATCTCAGTCAAATTATTAGCCTGATGATAAAATTTTATTTTAAGTAAATAATAGCAAAAATAATATATATATAGATATAAGTATAATAATACGCTATGAATATTATTAATATATATCTATATATATATATACATGCTTATATATATATATATATATGTATATATATATATGTATATGTATTTATGTATGTATGTAGACATAAGTATATTTGTCGAATTTCCTTGTGAAAATCTCAGTCAAATTGTTACAATAGCTCGTTGATAAAACTTTATTCTGATTTCATTTTGATATGTTCTGAGAAGTAAATAATAGCAAAAATAATATATATATATATGTGTGTGTTTGTGTGTGTGTGCGTGCGTATGTATATACATGTATACATATATGCATATACATATATATATATATATATATAATATTACGCTATAAATATTATTAATATATATACATACTTATATATATATATATATATATATATATATATATATATATATATATATTAAAAAATTTATGCAACGAATATATGTAGTCGTAATGTATATCTCAGTGGAAGAAAACATGGTGTCAAATAATTGTTTCGAGAATGTCTGTAACCAATAAACTCAATGCGATACATAAAAAAAAAAAACTTTATTAAAAAGCAAATGAGAATAGTGGGGCAGCATATTCCAATGTAAATATGATTTCTGATGCCTCAAGCACTGGAAAGAAAAATGTCTTCCATTAAATCTGAATTCAAATGTACATATATAAGCAAACTCAATATTAAACAAGATTTTCTCTCTACATATATGCATATTTATGTATCTCTATAGAAATATGTATGCGTATATATATATATATATATATATTGTTTACACTATTTACTAAACACAAAGACACATACATACACACAAATATATATATATATATATATATATATATATATATATATATATATATATATATATATATGCTTGTCTGGGTCTTACATAAGAGCGATTCATACAAAAGAATGACTTAAAAAATAATTGAAGCCAATTCTATTTTGATCTTGATAAGACCTGATACGTACGCGTCTTTTAGAAGATGGAACACAATGATCCCATTTGGTCAGAAAAAATAAATAAACTAAGTGGAAAGATTAAAAACAATCATTTCGGTAAAGAAAATCTCGCTTATGAAATCGAAACTTTCAAGGGAAGACCTTTACTTTTTTTTTTTGTTTTCACTAAATGATGGAGATGTCGAAAATGCCATCCAATTTTTCTCAACTCACGTCGAGCGATATTTCAAACGAGACCAGTCCGTTATCCTCTGTAACTATTTCGAAAGAAGAATAAAAGAAAAAAAAAGGCAGCAAAAAAAAAAAAAAAAAGGAAGAAAAAGAATATCTTTGCAATAGAAAGCCGGTCTCATGAGGACTTTGATAAAATCAAAATCTCTGAAATTAAATCGGAGGAAACACATTCACTTGTAAATGCTAGTCGAAGCGTAAATTGAGCGAACGCCATTAGCACTAAGTAACAGCTCAGTGGTAAGGAAGTTGGTGTGCAGACATGAAGGGTGTGCTTAGAATTTATGTTATTGAACTGAAATCATCCCGAGCCAATGAAACCCACATATGACGTAACCTTTTTCAAAATAAAGGAGAACTTATTGAATGTGCACATTCAGAAGAATTCGGTCACAGTATCCAATTGAAAAATTTGGTCGTAGTCAAAGTTGCATGACACTATCCGACAATCTCAAGCTCTTAATAGATTTATAAGGATCTGAATAAGAAAATCTTTATAATCTCTTTATACCAGTTTTTTCATATCTATCTATCTAGAGCGCAAACTTCAGGTCATGTGTGTTTTTATTTAGCTCGGCTATTTTTATATTCTGGTCAATAGTGCATTATGGGTAGCAAGGTCTGTTGTATTATCCTAAGAATTATTAGGTGATCGGTAACGGTAATACTTCAGATTATTCTACAAGCTCAGTCAATAATGTGCTATCCGTAATACACGCTTAGGCGATCATCTATCTTTCGATAAAAGGCAATTTTTTCCCCCAGTAGGTTGTCATTTCTTTCTGCGGTAGACCATCCAAGGCTATAGAACCCGGTCTGTCCTGTTATTTACCTATGGAGGGAGAAGAAGAGGATTCATGCCTTTCGTAAGTGTATTAGCATCTAATTGAATGCAATGGAATCGACTGGAATTCGAACTCGGCTCTCCGATTCCTCAATCCGAGCCACTATCCAGTACTGAGTAGAAATAATCATGAATCCGATTATTTGTAGATATTTTATTGCGTCCTTTTTAGCTTTTTAGTCATTAT
Organism: Acanthosepion pharaonis; assembly: GCA_903632075.3. Classification (NCBI taxonomy): domain Eukaryota; kingdom Metazoa; phylum Mollusca; class Cephalopoda; order Sepiida; family Sepiidae; genus Acanthosepion; species Acanthosepion pharaonis. Next base: position 650,715 of record CAHIKZ030000581.1, read on the forward strand.
TTATTATTGACTACTGAATTATTTAATGTTGATTATTATTATTATTATTATTATTATTATTATTATTACTTTTATTCATGCTTAGTCATGTCTTCGTAGCTTGTTATTTTTTTTAAGCATTACGCCCCGAGCAAGGCGTGAAGCCACTAGGATGCAGGGGGTTGCAGAAAATTTGGAGCAAGATCAGATCGGAGTGATAGAAGAAAGGATGAGGAGAAGGATAGTGGATAGATCAAGGTAACTGGAGGTGTCGATTGACATTACATTTGAATAGTTAGAGATTATAGCTCTCAAGGAAACAGTAATTGGGAAGGGTGTTCCACAGGCGAGAGGTGCGAGGTATAAACCTGTTGGAGTAGAAGAGACAGCTACATTTAAAAGTTTCTGCAGTGTAAGGGTGGGAGCGGGATGCCAGCCTCGTAGGGCGCTTGAATTCATGGAGTCTGGGAATCAGTGAAAGCAGCTCATCGGAGCAATTACCATGAAAGTATTTGTAGAAAAGACAGAGAGAAGCGACGGCGCGTCCGTGAGAGAGTGACTGTAGACGAGACGCCAGATCAGGGCCAATTATATTACATATCCGTCTCTGGATCTTGTCAAGAACTCCGAGGTAAACAGAAGGTGCCCCAGACCATATATGGCTGCAATACTCCATGCAAAGGCGAATGGTTGATTTGTATATTTGAAGTATCGATTGTTTATTATTTACTTAATTTATTTATTTATTTAAATTCTCTGCCTATTTTATTTAATATATCTCTATGTATTTGTGAATATGATAATATATGATTTGCGTATACCCTCGGCAGTCGAAATGGAAAAGAAAGTGTTTTCTTTACAGAACAAATCTCTTGAATAGGTGAGATGGCGTCAATCTGCTATAGAATAATCGTCAACGTTCATCACGGTTGGTTATTTCGAAACATCCAGAATGCTACATTATTGTAACTTGAAACGAAATCAGGAAATATTAACATAGATTTCTCATGTAACCTATGTTGCAAACTCTTTATCAATTACGTGAGGCGAATCAATGAACATTAAGAAACAATCTCTTCTAATCGATTCCCTTGCTACGAAAAATCTACATATATATATATATACATATATATATATATATATATATGTGTGTGTGTGTGTGTGTGTGTGTGTGTGTGTGTGTGTGTGTGTGTCGAATGTAGTTTGCAGAAAATTCTCATTAACCATTGGGCATACATATTAATAACATAAATGTATTTGAATTTGAAATCATTTTAGCTATAAAAAAATGCGTTTGTCTCGTATATGTCTGGCAGTATCAGATTGCCTAAATTTAGGTGCCAAATTCGGTCACAGATTCGCATTTCTTTTCTAAATTTCAGATACGGAAACGTGTAAGATTTAGATTTAGACAAGCATACACATAGATAGATAGATAGATAGATAGATAGATAGATAGATAGATAGATAGATAATGAACAGATTGAGATAGATAGATAGATAGATAGATAGATAGATAGATAGATAGATAGATAGATATGAACAGACTGGGATAGATAGATAGATAGATAGATAGATAGATAGATAGATAGATAGATAGATAGATAGATAGATAATAGATAGATGAGATAGATAGATAGATAGATAGATAGATAGATAGATAGATAGATAGATAGATAGATAGATGAGAAAAGACTGAGATAGATAGATAGATAGATAGATAGATAGATAGATAGATAGATGAGAAAAGATGAGATAGCTAGATAGCTAGCTAGCTAGATAGATAGATAGATATGAACAGACTGGGATAGATAGATAGATAGATAGATAGATAGATAGATAGATAGATAGATAGATAGATAGATAGATACAGACGGAGATAGATATGAACAGACTGGGATAGATAGATAGATAGATAGATAGATAGATAGATAGATAGATAATGAACAGACTGAGATAGATAGATAGATAGATAGATAGATAGATAGATAGATAGATAGATAGATAGATAGATAGATATGAACAGACTGAGATAGATAGATTTCTGTTTCCTTTTCTCGATATTTATATTTACAAAGATTTCCTTCAGTCTGGGCAGACATTTATATCGATGATTAAACAGCTCCCTCCCTTCTTTTCCTCCATTCACCCTCTCCCCACACCCCCAAATATCATCTCTACTGTCCTTAATTTCCTCATTAGTTTGACTCGTCATGACTGAATGATCAATAGCGTCACCCTTTTTCTGTTACAACTGAGATGTCTCTTGATCATAGTATTTGTCGTTAACGTTGATGTCATTCATCATCATTACCGTAAATTGCGACGTACCAGTCGACCTCATTATCTTTAGCTCAAAATTCTGAATTAGGTCTTTGCCTAAAGTATAGGTCGACCTCGAAACCTACGGTAGGCTAATAGTGGCCAAAATGTAGGTCCGTCAATAAATGACACTCGTCTATATTATACGATAGCCTGATTCAAAACTACGTAATATCACAACACTGTATATTAAGTTACTAGTCTTAATATCTTTCTGTATGCGTTGAATAGCAAACAACATACAACACGCATATATATATATATATATATATATATATATATATATAAAAGTGAACGCTGAAGTCAACACTCAGAGGCAACAGGCTGTTTCATGCTAGACGCAATCGTCAGGCCGCGAATGTTGGATTTTTCCTCTACTATTTATATACACTGCGTGCCAAATTATTATCGAGATAACTTTTTTTATAATATTTCAAAAACCGTCCAATCAATTCACACAAAATGTTCACACAATGTTGGCAATACTGATCTACGCAATCACTGATCGACCTGATCAGCGCAATATAAACAAACTGGCGCCATATTTGTTATTAGCACGGTGATTTGAGCGTGCCAAATTATTAGAAAAGTGTAAGAATTTAGTAAAAAGATGGGCCATAAAAGCATTTTAAGTAATGCTAAAAAGAAAACTCTCACCTCAGAACTCTCAAAAGGTAAATCTATCCTAGAAATTTCTAAAATGATAGGGAGGTGTCATCAAACAGCGAAAAAGTTCACCGCCGACCCTACACAAGTACGCAAAAGGACAGATAAAGGCAAACCAAGGATTATTTCACGTCGTCTCATGTCACGACTTAAACGAGGGACAACAAAGAACCCTGGACTTACCAGCCAAGAGCATTTCAGTCGCATTGGAGATCCTACTGTGTCTAAAAGTACTCGGTGTCGGCATCTGGGGGAAATATCAACAACAGTCAAACCTGTATCAAAGCCTCCATTGACGTGAAATCACATTCAAAATCGATTGAAATGGGCCAAGGACAATATGAAGATTGACTTCTCTAAAGTTTTGTTCACAGACAAAACTCGAGCAACACCTGATGGGCCAGATAGATGGTGCAAAGGCTGGGTAATGAACGGATAGAATCGCCATCAGCGTTTGAGACGCCAACAAGGCGGTGGAGGCATAATGATCTGGTGTGGTATTATTAGAAAAACATTAGTGGGCCCTTGGAGAGTACCAGATGGCGTCAAAATGACTGCTGATGCATACATAGCATTTATGAAGGAGCATCTTGAACCGTGGATGAAAAGGCAAAGAGTTGCCTTCAGAAGGGCCATTGTTTTTTATGCAAGATAATGCTCCCTCACATGTGCTCACAAGACTACTGAATATTTGAAACAGTTAGGCTTTGATGGACCTCGAAAAATGAAGTGGCCAGCAAATTCTCCGGATTTGAACCCAATCGAAAACCTTTGGAGCTTCATAAGGCGAAGACTGTATGCCAACGGACGACAATTCAGGAGCAACGCTGAGTTGTGTGAAGCAATTATTAACATATATCGCGGCATTGCAGAAAATGACGTCCTACAATTAACAAATACTATGGATCGTCGACTTCTTCAAGTAATTTCAAAACAGGGAAATCACATTCCCTATTAATTTTTTTAAAATTGTGCCTTTGTTTGTATCTGTTATTATTTGTTTATCTTATTTATTAGCTTCTTTTGATCATAAACATTCACGTTCAACATTAATAAACGTTTTGTGTGCTCAATTCTGGGATTTTTATTAAACCTTTCTAATAATGTGGCACGCTCAAATCACCGTGCTGATAACAAATATGGCGCTAGTTTGTTTACATTGCGCAGATCAGTACGAAAAGTTCAGTGATTGCACAGGTCAGTGTTGCCAACATTGTGTGAAAATTCTGTGTGAATTGATTGGACGGTTTTTGAAATATTATAAAAAAGTTATCTCGATAATAATTTGGCACGCAGTGTATATGGTTCAGTGGTGCATTGTGGGTAATCTATTCTGGCGGTTATTTTTGCGGGAGTGTCTTGTTTATTTATTTATTTATTCATTTATTTGTTTGGGTTAATTTATTTGTTTTTCATTTTCCTTTTGTATTATTTATTCTTTTCACTTTTTGATATTTTATTAACGTATTTAAAAAACTTCGTTGGGGGTATTCGCTTAGGTCGCTTATTTAATAGTTAGTCTTGGTCTAGGAAGATAATTAAAGCTATTTATATGTTCAATGTTTAGATTGCTTACCTTAGTCTATTCTGTTATTTTGGCGGGGGACAGTTTTTAATTTATGTATTTATTTGGATAGATAGAATCTATCTCTGATATTGAGCACTTTATCCCATAAATATAGCACACCCTAAAACTATATTTCTTCATATATATATATATATATATATATATATATATATATATAAGATATATCTGTATTACTGTCGTCTGTCTCCTCTCTCTTTTCCATTTTTCATTTTCTTTTCCCCCACTACCCTCCCATTCCTATATATCATTTCCGTTAAGTTAACCATCTAAATAGGTCAAGATTCGGTCACTCTTCCTACCCCAATATAAAGCATGCTTAAGAGAGATTTGAAATTAACCCCTCCCTCTACTCTACCTTGTCTCTTTAACTACAACTCTCACCCGCCCCTGTAAAATTACAAAAATTACATTACCCATCAATTTCTAATCCCATTTTTCCTTTCATTTCGTTGTTGGAAGTGTTACCTGATGATCCGGAGTCCTTCAAAAAGGATTTTGGTGAAATAAATTATTGTAATGGTACCTTAAAGTGGTCTGTTTTTATTTTATATATATATATATATATATATATATATATATATATAATTATTTATTCGAAAATAATAACATAAATATGTCATAAAATCACTAAAAAAATAACCATTTTCTTTCAACACTTCTGGTGTCTTATCAAGTGATGGTGTTGAATGTATAATAAAGGGTTTTAAAAGGTTCAAATCAATCAAACAGCCACTGCACTAGGGGAAACGCTGTTACATAAGCTGGAATGACCAATCAAAATACAAGAATATGAGAATTCAAATACTTGGCAACGAACTTTGGTTTTCGTAATTATTTAGTGCTTTAATGTTAGGGTTAGACTAAAATAGACTTCATTCTAACTAATTAATATTCAATTATACTATATAATTCAAAATTCAAAATTATCGTTTTTAAATTTAATCTATATTAAGTTTAAACAATAATAAAATTATATAAAGAAGAAACTGTATGACGCGATCAGTATGTTTTCGAAACATTGAATTTAGATCAGACAACAATCAAAATTGAAAACACTTGCAAGAAAAGAACAGGAAAAATATCATAGATAGAAGTTTGAAAAATAAATAAAATAGATAAATAAAAATAAGTTTCGAATAAATAATTATATTTGCTCTACTCTGTATCGATCACTCTTTTAAGAATAGAATTTTGGTTATTGTAATTTATTCCGTATACACCAATCCTATACTATATATATATATATATATATATATATATATATATATATATATATATATATATATATATATATATATATATGTGTGTGTTTGTGTGTTGGATAGCAAACAACCTACAACACGCATATATATATATAACTTACATGTAAGTTATATATAACTTAGCGAACATTTCGAATTCATCAGGTCTACTGATAAATATATATTATTTATCATTAAACTGTTATTACTATCATGTAATTGCGCAGATGACAGCATATCACACCTTGTTGTCTGAATGTCCGCCTGAGTTAAACGGGTTGGACGCGATATATGTTGTAGTGTTAATCAGTCAGTCAGTTAAGTGCCATTATTTTTCGAATTTTTCAATCGAGGGAGATTTTTTTCCCCACGGTAGGTTGTCATTTCTTTCTGCGGTAGACCAGTTGCCATCCAAAGCTATAGAACCCATTCTGTTCTGCTATTTACCCATAAGAGGATTCATACCTTTCCCAAGAGTATTTGAGCATAAGTGAATATCAGTTAGTTATGTGCCATACGTGATACAACGCTTAGGCGATCATGTATCGTGACTGACGAGGTCTATAGGCCCTATCGGAGAATTGTCGTTTAATTGATAGCACTTTTCTTAGTATATGGGATGTTCCTAGTAAGGCGATCTTCTGGGCATCTTGTATGTTGATGTTACATGGGACACTGTTAGTAAAATTGTCCATTCCTTTTCTCACGAGGCCCAGAGCTTCGATTAATATTGGTACAGTGTCAGTCTTCATTCCCCACATTTTGTTAATCTCGATCTCTAAGTCCTTATATTTGGACTATTTCATTATTATTATTATTATTATTATTATTATTATTATTATTGTTGTTGTTGTTGTTGTTGTTTGCGTGTTTCTTGCTTTTTATACTGTAGATCCGGGTACAAACTATGGTCCTTAGGCCCTATAGGAGAATTGTCATTTAAATGATAGCACTTTTCTTACTATATGGAATATTTCTAGTAGGGCGATCTTCTGGGCATCTTGTATGTTAATGTTACCTGGGACACTGTAAAATTTCCATTCCTTTTCTCACGAGGTCCAGTGCTCCGATTAGTATTGGTACAGTTTCAATCTTCATTCCCCACATGCTTTTAATCTCGATCTCCAAGTCCTTATATTTGGACAATTTCTCGATAATTTTCACGACGTTCTTTCTTTCAGATGGTACTGCTCTAACAATAAACATAGACATTCTGACTTTCTTTATAATTATTATTACTTTGTGTTGTGTTGTAAATAGGAAAGGTTGACACACATATAGAAAGTAAGTAGTTAATTCCGGAGAATAATATGACACACGGTTGAGGACACAGATTAATGTAATCGTTAACTCGTCGCTATTTACCCGAGATCTCTCCACAAAAGACGGTTTTTAACGTGGACCAAAACAATACACCGTAATTTAATGTAATTCTAGATTATTTCGTAGTAGTAGTCGTAGTAGTAGTAGTAATATGATAATGATGATATATCCTGTAGAGCCGGGTTCAAACTATGGCCCTTAGGCCCTGAAGGAGAATTGTTATTTAATAGCATTTTTCATAGTATATGTGATGTTCCTCGTGGGGTGATTTTCTGGGCAACTTGCATGTTACTGTTACCAGGGACACTCTTATTAAGATTGTCAGTTCCTTTTCTCACAGAGCTCTAATTACTATTAATACAGTCTAAGTCTTCATTCCCCACATCCTGTTAATCTCGATCTCCAGGTCCTTGTGTTTGGACAATTTCTCAATAATTTTCATGGAGGTGTATCTCTCAGATGCTATGCCATTATTATTATTATTATTATTATTATTCCCTTTGATTTCTAGCGTTTACACATTTCTTTCCGGGTCCCGCCCAGGGTCCTAAGGTTAGAAATGGCATCATGACACTTTCTACTGGCAAAAAAATTACATAGTTAAAGCCTTCGTAAAGTGTGGCCTGTACTTGTCAGAACAAAGTGTGTATCTCTTTGAGGCATGGACTTCCAGGAATCCCTTAAATTAGTCTACTGGAATTGTTTCCAAACAATCCTAGGGCTCCAACTACAACATGGATTGTTGATGTTCTCACGTGCCACATTTTTTAGATTTCAAGGTCCAATATTTTGACACCTTTTTGAAGATCTTCAAAGATACATTGCAATCTGTAGGGACTGACATATCAATAAGGAGTCACTTTTTTTGTTTGTGGTCTCTAATAACAATGTCTGGACGGTTGGCTTTGATTGTTCTGTCAGTGTGTATTGTGTAGTCCCATAGAATTGTAACAGTCCTATCTCCGTAGAAGTTTCATATTTTCCAGTGCTAATATTGGCCCACTCTGTCATGCCGGGTTTTATACTCAGTGGGTGCCAACACCGTACAACCTGATACAAGATGATCAATTGTTTCTGGATATTTATCACAGAATCTGCATTTTGGTCTAACACAATATTTTAGTATATGAGCTTGATAATTCCTATTTAACAAGCATTGGTCTTGTGCAGCAAGGATAAAACCTTCAGTTTCAGCTGTCAACCCTGCATTACGTAGCCACTGATGGGTACGGGTTTTGTCTACGTCAGCTTGTTTGGTACGGGCAGAGTATTGGCCATGAAGCGGTTTATCTTGCCATTGTTTCTGTATCTGGTCGGTTGCATTTGTCTTTGCTTTCTTTTTAAGTATTTTGCAGCTTCAGCCGGTGTATTGTGCTTTACTTGTATTTCTGCGCCCATTTGGAACTCCATTTTGAATTTGTTGGCTTCCTTTATTACGGAATAAAGACGCTTATTACTTTCATGTTCCTTGAAACATACCATCATCCAGTCTTCTGTAGTTTCCAAGTATCTTTGTTGCAGTTTTGTAGGACATTTCTAGTTGAACTAATCCTCTGCCTCTTTCGGATCTGGGCACATACAGACGATCAATATCAGCTTTGGGATGATGCATGCGCTAGCAAGTGGGAAGCTTTCTCGTTTTGGCGTCCATTAATTTCAGCTATGGTCCAGTTCAGGACATTAAAGCTGTATTGCACCACAGGGACAGCCAGTGTGTTTATGGCTGATATTCTGATTTTTTGAGTTTAGCTCGGTATTTAGTACCAGACGTACACGCCTGTAGTACTCCTTTCTTATTTTTCTTTCATTTGGGGGTCTTGTATGCCATCTCCTTCGCTAATTCCTAGGTACTTATAAGCTTCATCATGCTCCAGTACCCTAAACTTTGTGACAAAATCTAAATCTATTAAGGGTGTTTCTGTAATTCTCTCTTTCTTTAATGTTACTTTTGCACATTTATCTAATCCGAAGTCCATACCTATGTCATCACTGAAGTATTTTACAATATTGAGGAGGCCTTTCAACTCATTGTCGTCTTTGGCAAAGAGTTTGAGATCATCCATGTAGAATAGGTGATTGAATATTTTCTTATTTATTTTGTAACCATAGCTACTGTTGTTCAGTTCATGCGTAAAGGGGATTAAGGACAAACAAAACAGAAAGTCTCCTTGAAAGAGTCCACGTAGAATATTTAGACAGTGGGTTAGGGCAGTGCCACTGGTGTGACTAAGGCATAGTTTGGTGTACTACATTCCCATTCTGTGCTTAAGGAAATTTAATACCACAGGGGAGACTTTGTACATTTCCAAAGTCTTAAGGATTCAAGAATGTGGAAAACTATCAAAGGCTTTACGATAATCAATCCATTCTGCGCTAAGATTTCTAGGTCGTCTCTTGCAACTTTCCAGGATCATTTTATTTATTAGTAGTTGATCTTTGCAGCCATATGAACCTCTCTTGAATCCCTTCTGCCCCAACGGAAGAATGCTGTCTGTTTTGAAAAAGGAATAAGTACGGTCCGTCAGAACAGACGTGATCAACTTATACGTTGTGGAGAGACATGTTATCGGTCTATAATTTTTGGGTTGTCTGTTTCACTTGTTTTGGCATGAGGTATGTAATACCTTCAGTAATCCATTCCGGGATTTTATTGTGATTATTTACAAGCGCTGATGTATTTGCGAGGATTTTATGGATAGATGAGAGATGATAAAGCCAGAAATTGGGCAACTTGTCATTTCCTGGGGATTTTCATTTTGGGGATTTCATTAGAGCTTGCCTGACATCATCTGTGGATATATTTTCCCATTCTTGCAGAGGTGTATCCAGCAGTCGTTCTTCTTCACGTCAGATCCATACTGCATTTGGGTTATATTCCTTTGGGCTGCTCCAAATATTTTCCCAAAATATCTGTATATTATCAATCGATGGTGGCCTTTCGACATGTATAGGTTTTTTCCAATTTCCCTGTAAAATTTCTTAAGGTCCGTTTGGAATATTTTATTTTGGCGATAGAACCTACGTTTTTCGTATCGTCTTGTTCTCTGATCCTTTAGCTGAATTTTCTGCTTCAGCATTTACTTGATTGATGGAATATCAATTACGGATTTAATGTTATATTTCCGTTTGATCTTTTTGCACTTGCATGTGGAAATATTAGGGTTTCTGGTGAGCTCATCAAATATAGAAAGCTCACATTTGATTTGTTTTATTTCTCGTATCCGTTTTGCGTTCCAAGCTGGCTCTCCATGTCTGTTAATTTTATTTATTGTCTTGGCCCCAAGCTTCCGAGTCGCTGCTAAAGCTGTTGCGTATATGACGTTGTTAACTTCTGTGATGTTTCCCGGTGGTTTATCTGTTAACAGTGTTTCCAGAGCAGCGTTGTATATTTTCACAATGTGCGTGTTCGAATTCGTCATATGGATTTTGGGGAGCTGGTCTCTGTCTGACAATTGTATGAAAGTTACTCTGCTGAGTACTTGGATGACGTGGTTTTTCGCTTCGGTGATTTCAGCTTTGTGGTTATCAAGGAATTCTAACATAATGTACCTGGAGTCATCTTCAGTGACATTGTCTGGAGAACTGCAGGTTGTGTTTAAGGTAGAGTCTTTGATTTTATTTCCTGGGAGGGTATTTCATATTTCATTTATTTTAGTTTCTACCTCATCTTCTGTCACATTACTTATTTCTACTTTCATCTCATCACAGTTTGAGTGATGGATCATAGTATTTTGTCTTCTTTTTTTTTAAGCATTTCGCCCCGAGCAACGCGTGAAGCCACTAGGATGCAGGGGGTTGCAGAAGATTTGGAGCAAGAAAAGATGAGGAGAATGATAGTGGATAGATCAAGGTAACTGGAGATGTCGATTGACATTACATTTGAATAGTTGGAGATTATAGCTCGCTGGGAAACAGTAATTGGGAAGGGTGTTCGACAGGCGAGAGGTGCGAGGTATGAAGCTATTTGAGTAGAAGAGACGGCTACATTTAAAAGTTTCTACAGTGTAAGGGCGGGAGCAGGATGCCAGCCTCGTAAGGCGCTTGAATTCATTGAATCTAGGAACCAGTGAAAGCAGCTCATCGAAGCAATCACCATGAAAGTATCTGTAGAAAAGACAGAGAGAGGCGACGGCGCGTCTATGAGAGAGTGACTGTAGACGAGGTGTCAGATCAGGGCCAATTATATTACATATCCGTCTCTGGATCTTGTCAAGAACTCCGAGGTAAACAGAAGGTGCCCCAGACCATATATGGCAGCAATAATCCATGCAATATATTATATTTAATTTTATCCTATCTATTTCTGTCTTTGAGAGTCTATTGTTTCACATAATGTCCCTATGGACATTGGCAAGCATGTTTGGATTGAGGTTAGGTCTTATTATTATTATTGAGGTTAGGTATTATTATCATTATTATTATTATTATTTTCTTTGATTTCTGGCGTTTACACATTTCTTTCCGGGTCCCGCCCAGGGACCTAAGGTTAGAAATGGCGCCATGACACTTTCCACTGACAAAAAAAAAAAAAAAAAAATTACATAGTTAAAGCCCTTCGTAAGATGTGGGCTGTAATTGTCAGAACAATTTTTTGTATCTCCTTGAGGCATGGACTTCCAGGAATTCCTTCAATTAGTCTACTGCAATTATTATTATTATTATTATTATTATTATTATTTCCTTTGATATCTGGTGTGTACTCATTTCTTTCCGGGTTCCGAACAGAGACCTAAGGTCAGAAATAAAATCATGACATTTTCCACTGAGCAATTTAAAAAAAACAAAACATATTTTATATAGATAAAGCCCTTTGTAATGTATGAGAACATTTTTTTTTTTTGTATTTCTTTAAGGCATGGGCTACAGGAATCCCTTCAATGAGTCTATTGGAATCTTTTCCAATCAATCCGAGTGCTCCAACTACAACTGGAATTATTGGGGTCTTCATGTGCAACATTTATTATTATTATTGTACAACAATTATTATTATTATTATTATTATTATTATTATTATTATTATTCCTTTGAATTTTGGTGTACACTTATTTCTTTCCGGGTCTCGACCAAAGACCTAAGGGCAGTTTGAAAAGAATTGCAAATATTTTCCATAGCTAAAGCCATCGTAAGGTGTGGGCTGTATTCGTGATACAATCTTTTGTATTTCTCAAGGTATGGGCTACCAGGGGTTCCTTCAAAGTGTCTATTTGAATCAGATTGCTTGGAGTGAAATGATTAAAATAGATTAACGCCTAAAATATGCCAGATTCATTCGGTCTCAAATATCCTTTTATTCCAAGACTTAGCAGTTTAGTTTTGTCTAATCCCAAGCACATTAATTCGCGTTCATATTTCACAGATATCATTTTGAATTGCATCAACTGATGCCATCTTTATTCCTTTTGGATTTTTGAAATTAATCAAGGTCTTCATTTTTTGTACCTTAAATTCAAAAGATAATCATTATACAAGTAGTATGACTTTTCAAATCAGGCTGTAAATGACGGCCTTTGGATTCGATCAACGACCAGCATATTCCCTTAAAATGCTATTGCTCTGAATTAGTAAAAAATCTTTTTTTTTTTATTTCTAATTGTTCAGGGTCATTGTCATTGGAACAGTTCCAGTTGACCCTTTACATATGCATACAATCCACTTTTCTTTCGTTCTCTAGAAAACTTGTTGTTGTGTATGATACACCTAATTTACATAAGCGGACTACCGACCATATAAATATGGGTTGGTTAGAGATTAAGAAATTGAATCCAGAGACTCTGCCCGACTGCGATTTAGTCAACCCATTATGCAGGAACAGTCTTCCCAAGAATATACCAAACTAACTGTAAATATTGTGTACCTATTCTTTGTTTCAATACATTTTGTTAACGTACATTTTGTGTTGTATTATTCCATGCTTATTTAAGCTTCAACACTTGTAGTAGTTTTTAAAGGTTTTGATCAACGAGAAGACCTTAGAGCAACAATAGACAAGAAGTTGTGGAGAGTTATGACTGTCCACACCTTGAAAGTATATTATACGTAAGAGAAAATATCAGTTCACCTAATATGGATTGGATAAACTGTGTTTATACCAAATTCACCTAAAATATCATTCTTTTCATTCTCTCGCACAACCTCTATCCTATTCTTATAGTATTCGATGGGATAGATGCATTTGTGTTGTTTGCACTGTTCCCGGTGGATTACTTTTCCTACCCAAACATGTTTTCGATACTCACTGATTAATTTTATGTTTCTGATTATTACTGAAACGTTAAAGTTCTCTTAATTTCTCATTTCATTCTTTCCCGGTGTTTAACATTCACCATTTTTCTTTCTTATCCTTAATTTCCTCTCCCTATCCAATTTAGTCTCTTTTCCTCACCGTCTCATTTTTTTCTTTTTTTTTCTTTTCTCGTCTCATGCCACTGTCTTCTCCTGAAAGCCAGCAAAAAGAAAAAAAAACGCTTTTCAAGCCTCTTCCTGATCCTCCCTACGGACGCAGTCTAATTAACGCACCGCTAAGCCTTTTCCATCATCCATCTCTCTCTCTCTCTCCTCTCTCTCTCTCTCTCTCTCTCTCTCTCTTGTCACATATCAGCTAACAACATTCAAATTGTTTCATATAACTTTCCAGTCAACTACCTGTCAATGTTTCTATCGCTGAAGCAGTTGTCGCCATTTTATTCAGAACATGTGGCAATCATTTAAGTAGCGACCAAAAAAAAAAGCAACAAAAATCCCAATGTGACTAATATTAACGCCTTATTGTCTTGCCCAGGATTTTTTGTTTTGTTTTTTTGTCGGATCAAAGTGCTCCTTAGACATTCATTCCCTTCCGCTTGTCTGTTATTGAAGATTATGCCGACAAGCTTTGCCGTATCGTATGACATTCACCCATATCAGGTGACATGTCGTGCTGAAATAACAGTTAATGTCCTCTATGTCTTCATCATTGATTCTGATTTTCTCTCAGTGGTCGGCCATCTTTAAAACAACGTGATATTGCAATCGGAAAATGTTCAGTGTATTTAAACTGAAATTGCCACGCCGATATGGCATTTTTAAGGGTTTTTTTTGTTTAATCAAAAAAACATCATAGTATTTTTTTCTTTAATTTATAATATTGTTCATGGTGATTTATTGAATATCCATTATTTTGCTTAATAAAATAAAGTAAATATGAAAAGCCTTTTAACTCATTATTGCCTTCTTTTATGAGTTTACACTAAAAAAATAAAGTTTGTCAGCTCTGTAAGAGAAGAGTAAGATTTGTTTTTTTTAAAGACAAGCTCGATGAAGATTTCCATTCAGAAAACTAAGAGAGAAGTTGGCTAGAATATTTGATGCATATTTTCAAGTTGCAGAAGATAATAATCTAAAATCATCAAGCATCTCGATCTGTGTATCGAATGAAGTTATTTCTTATCGTTGAATTTTATCTGCAAACTAATTAATCGTATAAATCTTAAAGACGATACTTGATCGAAGCGATAGACTGTCGCTACGAAATTACAAACATAAGACGTTCTAACATTAACAAAAGATTCATCACTTGAACACTTTCAACACCAACAACAAGAAAAAAAACGCGTTGTACGAGTAACTGGAACAGAGATAATGATAGAATCGCGATGTTGATTTTTCACATTATCTTGACCAAAAGAGACATAAAAAATATTGGATTCGAGTTGCTGAAAAACTATTTTAACAAAGATTTCATACATTTCAAGTAAAATTAACAGCTCCATCAATGACGGCCTAATATTTCCTGTAAGGAAACGGTTGATTTCACCATTACTATTAACAAGCAAAAGAAACTTAGAAAGGCAATATGTTTTTTAAATTGAATCAAGAGCCAAATTTTCTTTAAGTAGATCGGCATTAATTCTATTCTATGGTATGAAAATGGGTCGTTTTTGTTTTTTATAAGAACGAGGCTTTTATAAAATAAAAGTGGGTGGCGTATAATGGGTGAGTATAGATGAGAGATCGAAAAGGCAAAAGAGCAACGGTTTCATATTTGTAAATTTATAGGGAGTGTTCGACAGATAGAGACGTGTTTCCTATACCAACTGTTAATTGTCTTGGTGACAAAACATTAATGCACATTAACGCACATTAAACACATATATATATATATATATATATATATATATATATATATATATATATATATATATATATATATATATATATATATATATATATATATAGAGAGAGAGATTAATAGACTAAAAGATAAGATAGATAGATAGATAGATAGATAGATAGATACATACATACATACATACATACATACATACATACATACATACATGCTGGACATAATACATTCAAATCTAAGATAAATTCTTTGATATTATCCGCAAGTTAATGTCTAATGTCCTGTTGCAGAATTAGTCAATAATTTTGAAGCCGTTGCAGGTGAAGAATTTATTGAAGACTGCCTGTTCAGCTTTACGACATTCCCTGTTTTTGGAACCTCTTATACACATCCATGCAAGAACTTTTTTAGTCTCAACCAATGGCAGTATTCTTCAATGGATTTAACAGTTCTTGGAATGAAAAATTCTTTATAAAATGAGGCAGCATTTCCATGATGCGGGAAATTGTATATAACAATGAGGACATAACGCCAACCACTCTGAAAGTGTTTGAACGTTACTATTTTCTGACTGGCTTATATGCCGAGGGGAAACAGCAAATACTAATCCAAGCAGACATTGGGTGGGGTGATTTTTCTTTCCATTTTTTAATTGTGCTGAATGGATTCAGTTACTCCCAGACAGGAATCTCGTTCGATAAATCGATAATGCACACTCTGGTCGGCAGCATCAAGGTTCGAAAACTGAGCTTACCTGCAATTTCTACCATCTTAACTAGGCGGCCTTGGCAGATCCATTGTTGATTTATTTGTCTTAATGTTATACCTCTCGACGCAACTAATTCCTGTCATGACGTGAAGGCTTACCTGCAATAAAGACAAAAAGCCACTAAAAATACGTGTCCATATTTCTAGTTTGTCATTAAAATGCTTTCTAAAAAGAATGCTTCTTTAAAAAGGAAGAATATGCTGTTAGTTTCTAACCATTACGTGAATCATTTCTCAAAATCTTAATGACCAAATCGTGATCCGCTTGTCCCACCTTTGGTGTCTTTGGGGTTGGCCCCGCTTAGCCTGGGTCCTCGTTTTCAAGTTTACCGCCAAGTATATCCCTACCAGGAATTTAAAACTCTTGACGACATCATAAAAATTTCATAAGTCTTCCAAAATTCTTTAAAAAGTTTTTCACGGTTTTTCAAAGTACTCCTATAAAGATAGGTCCAACAGTCACCTTCCTTATTTACATTATTTGCACTTGGACTTGACCATAGACTTCATCTCCAAATGAAAGCTCAGTTCCTGTTCTACATAGCACAAGCCTTGTTGGTCAGCTTTTGAAAAGTACAAATTCCTCCTCATATCACATTTTCCTTACAAAAACAAAGACCTACAACACATGTATTTTCCTTGGATTGCTTTGAGTTCTAGATTGTGTAAAATTGGCTATAACACTTCTGAAGGAAGTGGTAACATTCCTGAATCACATCATGCAATGCATGACCAACAATCCCCTAACAGATCGCATGAAGATACAAACAATTCTTGGACACAACTGGTCTCAATCGTCCCCTAAAGAGTAAAATCTTTAAGTTATATAGTCACATTAAATTAAACAAAAAAAGGATTAACAAAAACTAATGGGATGTTTGCTGGGGGAAAAAAACAGTGAATCCATTGATGAAGTGGATGTGACAACCTAATCCAATGGGAACAACACAATCTTGGATAGTTAAATTAAGCTCTATCCAAGACCGTGAACTCTAGAGTGAGTTGAATCGGGTGTCTCCACATTCTGCTATATTTCAATTCTTTAATATTATTGTTAGTTTAACTTGGAGGGATTAAATCCCCCACACCGAGGTTCTTCAACGTTCGGAGGTCGTCAGCAACGAGGCCATCATCCGACAACGCCTTCTACGTTGGGTAGAGCATATGGTGCGGATGTCGGGCGGTCACCTCTCAAAAATTGTATTATTCGGCGCGCCTGAAACCGGCAGCCGCCCACGTGGAAGCCCAAAGAAACGATTTCGAGACTACCTTAAGCGTGCTCTTGTCTCCTGTAATATTGATCCAACACAATTGAAGAACCCTGCAAGGGATCGGATCGGATCGGCTGGCTTCAGCCTGCCAATTCCACACCGGGCATGTTTCCCTGTCATCTGTGCTCGAGACCCTTGTCGTTCGCGGATATCGGGCTGCTGTCTCATTTGGCAGCCCACAGAAAAAGGACAGAAATGGAAGGACAACGTCGTCGTTAGCAATGAAGGACAGCATAAGAGAGAGTGAGAGATTATTGTTAGTAGTATTAGTAGAAGTATTACTAGTAGTAGCATTAGTAGTAGTACTTGGTGTATTAGTAATAATAGTAGTAGTAATATTTATATTATTATTAGTAGTATTAGTAATAGTATTATTAGTAATACTATTAATAGTAGTATTAGTATTAGTAGTAGCGCTTGCGGTATTAGTATTATTAGTAGTATTAGTAATATTAGTAGTAGTATTAGTAGTGGTATTATTATTAATAGTAGTAATAGTAGTATTTGTAGTATTAGTAGTAGTAATAGAAGTACTAGGCTCAGTCAAAAATTATCCGCACTTTCGTCATAACAGATCTGTGTTATGAGTGCGGATATTTTTTACTTTTCCTGGTAATATTATTATTATTATTATTAGTAATAATAATAGTATTGGTAGCAGTAGCATTTCAATGTCTATCAATTTAAATGAGAGATAGAAAGTCATGTGTATCCATTCGTGTGTGTGTGTGTGTGTGTGTGTGTGTGTGTGTGTGTGTGTGTGTGTGTGTGTGTGTGTGTTAGAGAGAGAGAGAGCAATTTTTCAATGAAAATATTTTTTCTAAATTAAACTATAACGTAAAAAGAAGTACGTTGGAGTAATGGATTGTAGCTCGGATTGAGGAATAGGGGAGTCGAGTTCGAATTACGTGCTAATACCATAGAGAAACGTATGAATCCATCTCATTCACACACACCCTGGCTATGGGTAAAATAGCAGGACAGACTGGGCTCTGTGGCTTTGGTTGGCAACGAGAATGAAGACTCTGAATTCAAACCAATAATAATAAGAATCAAAACGAATCTTGTATTTCGGAATTCCCTCGTGAAACTATTATCATACACTATCGAGGAAGTCTTGTAGGTTTTTCCTCTTTAACTTCTGAGACGAGGAACATAGCCGGTGCAAAAGGAGCAAGCACTAGTCTGACTTGAAGGTCACCATGAAGCACAATTGTGAGATGGAGGGGGAGTTGTAACCACAGAGGCGTTAAATGAATAAACGATGATTATTATGAAACTTTCATACTGCTTCTTCTAATTATTGGGACTACTGTCCTCATCTTTGTCGCCATATTTATTACAACATTTTCCTCAAGGACACATGGTACAGTGGATAAAGGCGTTGGTTAGATCCAGTAACAGGACCCAAAGAGTGTGAGTTCAATACATGGTTAAGGCAGTAGAGAACTTGGAGAGGGGAATTAACAGGAGATAACTGACAATTGACATCCATTAAACATGGCACGTGGAACTAGAACGGTCTACACCAGTGAGCGAAATAAAGTGTTCAATTCGACATTCCAACCACATGAAGAAGGCCGAAGAGTACAACGGCCGAAACATTGTAATGGCAACAAAGATGAGGACAATAGCCTAATAATGTAAATAGTGTATATAATACCTCATCTCAGAAATATAGACAGATGCCTCTTGTTATTTCCCTCCTCCTAATCACACAAAAAGCTCTTTAACCTTTGCAACTTGAGTAAGGAACTGTATATTCTTTTACTTACAGTTTTGTCTGGCATTTAGACTTCCCTACGAGAAATCGTATCGGGAAAAACATCCTCAAATACAGAAGTGTACTCGTTCCGGGTGAGGAACTATAAAGTAGTCTGGAAACTCGTGGCGTTGGGAAAAAAACTTGAACACCACAGATTTCTAAAATATTTCAGTCTGAAAATGCAGAGAACACACACATTCAACGATTCAAAACGAATGTTAGATTTCGAAATTCTTTCTTGAAAATATTAACGTACATTAACTGAGGTACCGATGCTCACTCGTGTATTAACTGCTTTACCATTATCTTATTTGGTCGAAGAATTCAATGTACCTGCGCCGAACAGGTCAGGCGATTCAAATAAAACTAATCTACTGTTTAACGAAGCCAGTTGGATAAACACGGACATACATCATCCAAAGGGTATTAAAGACATTTACAGAGTTGTAGAACTGTTCAAACTCAAGCCCATCATCACCTAACGGGCCCTGAATTTTCGCCTATCACAATGAAAGGGTGTTAGCCTCAATCCAGACCTCAAGTAGAACTCGTACCTAAGATCCCTCGCTAACGATGGTGGAAAAATGGTTCGTTCCCTGTATCGATTCAATAAATACCTGACTCTTCCTCTTATCCTCTACCTTTACAAGAGACAGAAAAATAATTGCAAGGAGCGATATGATGGTTTTCGGACCTGGAGGATGTTATCCTAGGCCAAAAACTGCTACTGAAACCATGGTCACTGATGGAATATCTGTGGTGTGGTGAAACGGCCACACTCTACACACTTTCCTTCCAAGCACTACTATAAACGGTGGAAGTGGGTGAGAACGTTATGGCTTAATGTGTATACACGATAGATTTGAAGGTCAGTCTGTGACAAGTGGCTCCACTTCGCGCCTTTTTGATTAGACCTCGTATTTGACTGATAACAAATGAAAAAGATTTTGAAATCACTCAAATCTGTCTTCCTTGAATAATTTATGATTATCTCTAAAAGGTGTTGCTCCTCATTACGCCTGGTATCCTTCTCTTAGTGAAATTACAATAAATATAGTTCAGACTTTGGAATTACCAACCAGTGTCAATTATCTTTAATTAGTTTACCAATGCTGTCAAATTTGACTGCATATATGAAACTGGTATTTACTTAAGCCCTTACTCTGTTACTTGTCTTCTGAAACTAAGGCCTATCAGGTCATATCACTTCCATTAGTCATGCACAAATATATAGAGTAACTCCTTTTTTCTGCAGCTTAGTAATATTGGTAAGTGGTTCTATTCAAAATGGTTTCCATCTGAATCGATGCATTTGCGCCACCATAGAAGCCATCCACATCGAGAAAACTCTTTCAGGCAATCATCTGCCCAACGTTGGCTTTCCAATTCGCTGTTTGTCTTTCTATCTAAATTTAATTTAAACTTTTTCATCCATCATTCTCTCTTACTCTTAGCACTTGTCGCAACAACTATATTTCTGTGTCAGCAGCAGTATGGCCTTCTTTGAACTGCATTTATGAAATTGACATTTGCTTAAGTCCTTACTCTGTTACTTTTCTTCTGAAAGTAAGGCCTATCAGGTCATATCAAAATTTTTCTCCCCGGAATCGATACTTCAAATATACAAATCAACCATTCGCCCTTGCATGGAATATTGCTGCCATATATGGTCTGGAGTCCCTTCTGTTTACCTCGGAGTTCTTATCAAGATCCAGAGACGGATATGTAATATAATTGGCCCTGATCTGGCGTCTCGTCTACAGTCACTCTCTCACAGACGCGCCGTCGCCTCTCTCTGTCTTTTCTACAAATACTTTTTTGGTAATTGCTCCGATGAGCTGCTTTCACTGGTTCCTAGACTCCATGAATTCAAGCGCCCTACGAGGCTGGCATCCCGCTCTCACCCTTACACTGTAGAAACTTTTAAATGTAGCCGTCTCTTCTACTTCAATAGCTTCATATCACGTACCTCTCGCCTGTGGAACACCCTTCCCAATTACTGTTTCCCTGAGAGCTATAATCTCCAACTATTCAAAAGTAATGTCAATCGACATCTCCAGTTGTCTTTATCTATCCCCTATCCCTCTCCTCATCCTTTCTTCTATCACTTCTATCTGCTCTTGCTCCAAATCTTCTGCAACCCCCTGCATCCTAGTGGCTTCACGCCTTGCTCGGGGCGTAATGCTTAAAAAAAATCACTTCCATTAGACATACACAAATATATAGAGTAAGGCCTTTTTTTCTGCAGCTTAGTATTAATTGTAATCGGTTCTATTCTAAATGGTCTCCATTCGAGACGATGCATTTGCGTCACAAGAGAAGCCATCTGTCAAATCCACATTGTGAAAACTCTTTCATACAAAACTCTGTCCAATGTTGGCTTTCCAATTCGCCGTTTGTCTTTCTATCTTATTTAAACTTTTTCCTCCATCATTGCCTCTTCCTCTCAGCACTTGTAGCAATAACCATATTTCTGTAAATGTCGGCAGCAGTATGACCACAGTTAGGCAGCACAGAAAAATAACAGATACTATGTTAGTCATGCAGTACAGTAATAATTACAGCTTTTAGCGGTACACTTTGTTTGGATAAGGAGTTTTAGAGAAAATGGTAAACAGGCATTAATTTTATGCAAATCTTCCATTTTTTTTTCGAATAGTATACCCTGAAAAATTTTTACGTGTGTATTTTTTAAATATATTGTTTTCATTTATTATTGTTGCATACTGCTCTTTCACGGAATCGTTTGTTTTGTTTTGTTTTGTTTTTTTATCTCCCGACTTTCTAAATATCTTGGAACAGTCACCGATTGCCATAAAAAAAGATACTGCCAGCCTACGTCGCTAGTTAAAAAAAAAAAAAAACTATTTTTGTGTCGTATGCGGTTTTTGTGAAAAAAAATACCTCTCCAATTGACAAAATCAACGAACATGTAAATCAGTTTCACTCGTAACCAATCGAAGAGCAAGCATCGCTGAGATGAATACACTCCTTGGAAAACGTGGAAATTAATTTCCTTCCTGGCGAATCGTAAAGAATAGCAAAATGATTAGACCGCTTTAAAAAAAATGCTGACTTTTCCTGTTACGGGCGAGTTTGTCTTGGATGTTGGCCGATGAGTGAAGCAAACGTCATGACATTTTAAGAAATTCAATTCGTCCTTTTACATACAACAAAACGTTACAGACATTACAAACAAAATATATACAAATTGTTGGCTCGTATCCAAGTATTTAATTTCTTCTTTTACCAATTATGATAACGGGTTGATGACTAAATTCGCCGTCAATGTTCAGGTTCGGGACTAGAAGCTTCGAGTTTCATTAAAACCTGCTCTCGTCATCCATTCTCTATGGCCGTTTGGCTTTGCAAAATTGGGTTGAAGGTGAAAGAAAATCAGAGTAAAAAAAATGCGCTGATAGCGTTTATTTGTATAAGGTGGGACACTACTTGCCAGGAAATAACCCACACACTTGATTCTATAATCATCCTCTGCAACACATACGAAATGAGACATGGAGAATCTAGTAATGAAAATGCAACTGAATTTTGCCAACTCTGTTATAATTATGAGTGACGCCTTCTATAGCATGTCCCTCATGCGTAGCCCGCTACATCCACTGGTTCAACCGTTGGGATCTTTTCTAATCGTGATCCGCTCGTTTCACCTATGGTATATTTCGGATTAGCCCCGCTATGTCCTCGTTTTCAACCTTGCCGCTAAGTATATCCCTGCCAGGAGTTTAGAACTCCCAACGGCATCACACTCAGAGTCATTAGATTACGACAACGAGCGACCATCAAAGGTTATATATAAATACAGATTTTGATTGGTGTTTCTTTTATCTTATTTCTGTTGTTCTTTATTGCAATTCACAGGTCATTATTCTACGATCGATCTTCTTCTTCTGTGTGCCGTTTCCATTCATGACATGGGCGATCACTGCTCTCCACAACGTCGTATCAATTATAGCTCTTAATAAGATGGACCAAACACGTGAGCCACGACGAAGCTTTAGAAAAAATGGAAGCGAAAAAGAAACTTATACTTAACGTCAGGAAGAGACAGTTGAGGTTTCTAAGGCACATAATGAGGAAAGAGGACTTGGAAAATCTGATACCCACAATATAGACTGAAGGCAAGGGACACAGGGGAGAAACAACATATAATATACTTTAGGGATGTAAATGCATGTTGGAACAGTGTTTAGGAGAAATAACAGAAAGACATAAATTTCTTAAGAACTGCAAGAGGCAGAAAGTAGGACAGACGGTTAGAAGAATCTGATACTCATAGGACAAACTAGAGAAAAGAAGAAGAGAAGTAAACAGCGAGATTGTGCAAACGGATAGAAAATCAAGGATTAAAAGGGATCTTTATATACAGTGTCCCCAAAGACGTTGGCGTTCATGGCTCTCAACAACTGGTTTTTTTACTATAAAAATGTATTCTTACACTTTCCTAGTGTTTTGATTTTTTTTTTTTTTAGAGTGGTCACTATTTGCCCCTTCTGAGACGTTACACGTAATACCACCCCAGGTCAGGATCAGCCTGGGACAAACAGAAGTTAAGAGGTGGTTCCACGCTCCATAATACCTCCAATCCCCCTATCAAAGGCCTTGCTGCAGGATTTAGTTTATCATTATACACAGGACTACGCATTGAAGGGGGTCCTACCCCTCCAAAGAAATGCAGTCGACGTATTCAACAGACCTAGACAACAAGGTGCAATGGCGATGTGAATGTTGTAAAAGAAAAACCAGAGAATTAAGATGAAAGTAATATTTGCTAAAACTTTAAAAGAATTCTATAGATTATTTGAAATGTTCCAAGATAGGATAGAAAACGATTTTTTTTTTATTTTACATCACGACGTTCTTTGATCTTCTTCATTGTCTCCATTTTATAAATGTCATTCTCATGATTCCCTGTGTTAAGGTCGAAGAAAGAATCACTGTGATAAATGATGGTGAAAAGATGGAGCTGCTATTCAGATCTTAGAAATTAAGTCTTCAACAGGGGCGGATCTGCATTAACACGTAAATGAATTCGGTTCTATAATTTATAATATACTGAGAAATGTGCAAAATATTTCAGAAAAATTGCTGCCAAAGTTCTACAAAGATTCACTACATGTGTGAAAAAATTCTCCATATATATATATATATATATATATATATATATATATATATATATAATGCGACGGACGCTACTTGTAAACAAACCTCTAAAAACAGTTATTTCTGAAGAAAGATCGA
>CAHIKZ030000581.1:677500-735000 GCA_903632075.3 Acanthosepion pharaonis
ATTCTCGCCTTGATCTTGATATCAACCCAAATAAAACAGGGGTCATTCAAATAACGTTTAAACGACGTGATCCAGCAAATCGGCTGCACATTGACAGCGTTTGGTTGTTTAATAATTAACTCATTCATCTACATCAGCAGTGTCATATCCGATAATGGACATTCTCCGGCGGATAAATCTCGCCTCTGATTCCTTTCGGGAGTCTCTGCCTCCGGGTCGTCTATCAAGCTGTTGTTTCAACACTGCTCCACGGCTGTGAATGCTGAACCCTATATCGCCGACAAATAAAACTCATTGTGACATTCGACATCCGCTGCCTTCAGTGAATCTTACACGTTACTTGGAGAGATAAAATCCCCGACACCGAAATTCTTCAACGTGCAGAAATCGTCGTCAGCATCAAAGCCATCATCCGATAACGACTTCTTCGCTGGGTTGGACATGTGCGGATGTCGGGCCATCGTGTCCCCCAAATTGTATTCTTTGAAGAGCTCGAAATCGGCAACCGCCCACGTGGAGGCCCAAAGGAAACGATTTCTTAAGCGTGCTCTTGTCTCCTGCAATATTGAATTTTAGAGAACCTAAAAGATCTCTTTGCGTCGCTGGATTGGCGCGCTTTGAGGATAGCTCGAGGGGAGGCGACGCCAACGTCATCTGCAACCTGCCAATTCCGCACCGGGCATGTTTGCCTGCCATCTGTACGCGAGAACTTGTCAGATAACGAACAGAGATGGAAGGACAGCGTCGTCGTCAACAATGACGGTCAGTCTAAGATATATATATATATATATATATATATATATATATATATATATATATATATATATATCAAGTATGTGGTGCAGTTCAATTTCCATTACATGAATAATTCATACAAAAACAGATATAGAAGTTAATGATATAAATGGCGAGAATACATCTTCGCAAACAAATTTAATAAATTACATTAACCCCGAACCTGTAGATGAATGCTATGATCCCTGTTTATAAATTCCAGTTGCATAAAGTCTTTTCTTATTTTTTACAAGCTTTCATCTGTGCATACAGACATCATCAGGTATGGAAATTCTATATCTGTTTTTTGTATGAATGATTCATGTAACATATATATATATATATATATATATATATATATATATATATATATATATGAATAAAACGAGACAAGAAGGAAAACTATTCTTAGCTGACGCGTTTCATCTACTGAGGGACTTTATCAGGCCAATGTAGGATTTATTTTGCTGCACGTGTTTATATACAAAGGCGGGAATGTCATTGGTTTCTCAATTACGTCTGTGGGGAAAATGACTGTAAACGAGATGCCAGATCAGGACCGATAACATTGCATATCCAGCTCTGTACATCTTCAAGCACCTGAGATGATAGATTTAACCGTTTTCTTTTGATTATTCATATTTGAGGTCGTGTATGTTGACTTGGGAATGTAGTAATTCTTTTAGGAAAGGTGAGATTTGATATTGATTGATATTTTGATAAGATTCCATAGCGACACTCTTGAGAATTTTCCTTCTGAGTAAATTGCTTTCTCTTTTGGTGAGTGTGGCGTTTTTTAGATCAAAATTGTGGTCGAATTTATTTCCGTGATTAACTGGTGAATTTTTATTATTTTCGTCTTCATTACAGATACACTTTATCTGAGAATAATTACACACACACACACGCGCACACACACATATATATATATATATATATACATATATATATATATATATGTTTCATTAAATAATATAGACAAGTGTTGTCTATTTATTTTATGTAAATTCTTTTCATAACATCTGATAAGCTTAATAACATTATCATTAAAAGAAGAAAGAAAATCACAATATTGATCCATATTTTTTAATGCTATCTAAGCTTTCGGCTTACATAAGCCATTATCAAAGATGTCAATTACTGTACAATATATTAAGCAATATCCGGACAAGACAGTGATGATAGTCTGTTTCAATTTACATGGATGATTTCCAAGCAACGATAAACACGTGCATATAAGACGCTGGAAGCGAAAATCACACCGCATCTCATGACGTCACACATGACCACGCGAGAGTGAATTCGAGAAGTATTAAGTATGTGAAGCCGTTGGTATAAACCAATGGCTTCTGTTACCAATTATAGACATTTAAGAATATTTGTGGAGATTTTGTTCAGGTTACGTTTGAACTCTTTTATGTATAAAGCTTCAAGAATTTAAATTTTTTGTTTATTGTTTTCATGTTTAAGTATAGTTGTGTTGTCAACAGGGATTTTCCGGAATTTTATATATATATATATATATAGCCGGAACCTCATACAATCTTCATGATATTTAAATTCTTCACAAGCGTTGAAAATAACTAAATATTTATTTATTTTTGTGTGAAACATGAGCTTTGTGGAATTAAATCTGTCCAGGGTCAGGGTGTGTTGAGGCGTTTCCTTCGTCTTGATGAGACTAAAATGCTCGGTAGCTAACAAGAAACATGGAGCCAGCAAACGAATAGAAGATTAAATTAATCTGCAGGGATTATCTGAATGTTTCCAGTGCTTGGAAAGTCTGCTAGACACGAAAAGTCGCCATTCCAGGATCTGCTTAGCCCGGTCAATGTTTCTTGTGCTCTCTGATGTCAAAACGCGGGAAAAAAACAGATTACGACCAATTACCAACAGACGTTACACTGAATTCACTCAGATGAAAACAAAACAGACTGAGTAAGAGAGATCCATACCTAAAGGACTATAACAATAACTAAAGATATAAACCCGTATTACAGGAATATATTTTTTAAATGCATTTAGCCAAACTCATACTAATATTTAAAAGATGTGGTACAAACTCAGATTTAAAAATAGGCCTTATAGAACATACATAATAGGTATTCACAAAGTGAACAAAATTAGACGACTCCGGCTTGAAAGCGGAGCTTTCATTCAATGCGCGATTTCTAACCCTAGCCTCCCGGACAGCAGCTAAAGAAAAGAAGTCAGCAAGGTCTTAAAGGTGACAGTTGGTCGTCTACGTTTGACAGAGCCGTGCGTGAGTAAACACTGGACCGCTAGTAAGATCGTCATCACAAGAAAAGAGACTGCTCGGTGACGTGTTAGAGAAAAGAGTCGGTTATATGTTATGGATGACACAATCTCAAAATTAAAGTCGAGCCCAGCACACGTACATGCATGGGGTGCTAGTCATTGTCGGAATTTACACCACGTATGAAATCGGGAATCACACGCATTACACACGTTGCTGTAGGACATACTGCAGACAGTAAGCTTCTATTGATAGGTTTGTTTTAACCGCCATTTAACTGTATGAGGGGGTAATTAGGCAAAAGCAAAACCCGAGGTAGGCTGGAGAATAGATCGGCCGAAATGTTCTAATGAAAACAAAAGATAAATAGTTTGAAGATTTTTTTGTAATATCGAAATATCCGAGCCTTATCCCAAAAGAATATGGAAAGAATAAAGGTGACAGTAGTGTTCATCATTACTAACCTCATGACTATTAGAGTTCTTGGAGCTCAAAGAAACAAAAAAATGAACATTCAAGGAAGAATTTGGCACGATCCCGATGTAATCATGATTAAAATAAGCAAAATACTTATGAATGCCCAGAGGAATAAGGGCATTTACTGTCAGTTGACATTTAATGAAAGCCGTCTTTTATTTCTGATGCTAAAATTCCTGTAAAATCTCTATTCAGTTGGGAAGAGATTGTCAGCTATACACGGGTCAAACCCTTTCGTATCCGGTTCTAGATTTAGAATGGGGACAGTTTTTACGTGATAAAAACATTAGGAGAAAGGGTCGCTGTACTGCTTTTCTATTATGCGGAAATATCTTTTAATGTAACAATTACCATTTGTAACCGTTCTGTGTAAGACTATATCTTCTCTTTTTATTCGAACAAGAAATCTATTGAAAAATCAATTCAGCGGAAACATTCTTCCTCAAAATATATTTTCTATTTTTCTCAGTAATCTACAGGAACAAAGGAAATCTATTTTTTTTCTTTAACTCCGCTAATTGCTATTATAAATTTACTGTATACGCTCCGGATGCAAATGAACGTTGATATATGTGAATTATGACTATAACTAATATATTGCACAATGTTATGTACGACTACATTTCTAGGGTCGAAACAATAATCGCAGATGACAGTGTGTTTATGGCAGACATAGTGAGTAAACTGCAAGATATTAAAGAGAAACGTGAAAAAAGGACTAACTACCAAAAGCAAGAGGACAAAAAATATGGTTATCAGCAAGAGAAAAAGGATCAAGTTACCAACTAGGAATTAGAGATGTCAACAAACAAGTGCAGAAGTGTAAATATCTAAGAATTGTTTTAAAAGTAGATGGAAAATATGAC
The DNA here is from genome assembly GCA_903632075.3 of Acanthosepion pharaonis. NCBI lineage: Eukaryota > Metazoa > Mollusca > Cephalopoda > Sepiida > Sepiidae > Acanthosepion > Acanthosepion pharaonis. The sequence continues at coordinate 681,875 of CAHIKZ030000581.1, forward strand.
ACGGAAATCAGAACGGGCAATAGATTAACAAAAGATGCATTCTAAAAGCTATACAAAGTTCTAAGAAACAGGAAAATCATCATTAGAAAGAAAGAAAAGTGTTCCTTTTTTTTATAAGCAATTCGCTCTAAGCAAGGCGGGAGTGCCACTAGCACGCAAGGGGGTGAGAGTAAAGAGGGGTGTTTGGGAAAAGGATGAAGAGAAGGACAGAGATCAATGTCAAGGCATCAGAAGATGTCGCTTGACATTACATTTGAATATTTGAAGATTATAGCGACCAGGGAAGCAAGTGATAGGAAGGGAGTTCCACTGACGGGAGGTGCGAGATAAGAAGTTGTTGGAGTAGAAGGGTACATTTAGTCGTTTCGACAGTGAAAGGGTGGGACCGAGATGATCAAACTAGTAGCACGCTTAAATTCATGCAGTTTGGAGAACCACAGAAAGTAGATCGTCTGAGCAGTTGCCATGAAAATATTTATAGAAAAGAAAAAGGGAAACCACATTACGTCTGTGGGGAAAATGACTGCAGACGAGATGCCAGATCAGGACCTATCACATTGCATATCCGTCTCTGGATTTTGTCTAGGACCTCGAGGGGAATAGCAGAAGTACCAGACCATACCAGCAGTATTCCATGCAAGGACGAATGGTTGATTTGTAGATTTGAAGGATGGCCTCAGGCGAGAAGAACCTTCTGGAGCGACATATAGTACCAACTTTCCTTGCAGTAGATCAGGCTATAGATTCAATGTAGTTGTTCCACTTCCGGTCAGTGGTCAGAGGGAGACCAAACAGGCGCAGAGAGGCGTTCTCGTGGAGTTGGGATTCAGCCATCCTAATGGGCGGAAAGGAGGGTTCTCTTTAATGGGCAACTTAGAGCAGTTTCGTTTTAGAGGTATTTCACAGGCCATTTCTTGCCCCAGTCAACCACTTCTTGAGGACTACGGCTAGGTTTGTTCTATCAACGATGCCGGATCTACTATTAAGTCAGGAGTAAATAGCAATGTCGTCAGCGTAGATGTCAATATGTGAGTTGATGACATAAGGAAGATCGTTGGTGAAGATCAGCAATAATGTAGGACCCAGGATAGTGCCTTGGGAAACACCAGCGTTCATGTGAAAGGAAATGGAGGAAAACCCGTTTAGAACGACCTTCATTTCACGATTTGACAGGAATTATTTAATTCAAATAATAGTCCTGTAATGCCATATCCTTGAAGCTTACGAAGAAGGCAAGCGTGCCAGACCCTATCAAACGCTTTAGAGATATTTAAAACTACGTCACAAGCTTCTCCGTTATTGTTAAGTACTTGGTATATAAATTCTAAAATGCTATGTAATATCCATCGTCTTGTATGTTAGTGAATGCTGGGCAATCTCTCCACAACTGAAGAGGAAACTGGAGGCAATATAAATGTGGTTCTACAGAAGGATACTGAGAATTCCATAGACGGAGCGAGTAAATATCGAAAAAAAATGGTAATGAAAAGAAGACATACTCAGAATCAGAAAGAGGCAGCTAAAATTTCTTGGACGCATATTGAGAAAGGAGGGCTTGGAAAATTTGATACTCACGGGGTATATACGGAGTGCGAGAGGGATAGGGGAAGCCCGTAAATCGACAAGTTTGTTGTGAATAGATGGCGAAGCAGGCGGGCAAAAGCCTTGACAAAGGAAGAAATAACCTTATGCCTCTCCGTTCGGCTCCATTTGTGGATATTCCACACATTTGAAAATCCATTTTTTTTGCGTTATGTTTGTTATGTAAAGGTTGTTAATTGGATTTGAAAGAGAAGAATTTGAATAGAAATATTTCAATGTAGAAATCTGAAAAACAGATCGGAGCAGAAGTTAACATTTTGCCATTTGTTTGTCAAGACACAGCGACAGGGCAGCATCAAAACTGATTGAAAGCAGACGATACTGAAAGATTAAAAAAAATGTTGAAAGAAGCGAAACTTAATAACGTATGTTGCACGACTTAAAAAGGAAAATCAACAGACTGATTAGTAGTGAAATTTATTGCAGAAATTTCATTGAATTCGACTGATCCAAGAAAAGCTAAAAGCGACAAAGAATAGTCTGTTAAATAGAATTTTTAGTGGATGCTTTGTCATTCATCCTTGCTTTGAATATTGCTGTCATATTTAGTCTGGTGCTCCTGCTTGATATTTAAAGATTCTTAATGAAATCCAAAGAAGAATCTGCAATCTTATTAGTCCTGACCTGGCATCTCAGCTTCAGTCTCTTTCCCACCGCCGTAACGTAACTTCCCTCTGCCTTTTCTATAAATACTTTCATGTTAATTTTTTTCTGAACTTTCCGCTGTACTACATAGATTTTATGAATTTAAACGCAGTACTAGATTAGTGGCAAGGTCTCATCATTTTAAGATAACCGTAAGTTTTATGCTATGTTTCTTTGCTCGCACTTATCGCTTATAGAATTCTCTTATTGCTTCTTGCTACGCAGTCAAGATTGGTTTTCAAAATTTTATGTCCAGTGTCAATCGTTATCTTCAGTCTTCTTAATTCTTGTTCTTTTATCGTCCTCTCTTCATAAAAGTATTTTTCTCATATCTTCAAACACTCAGTAGCTCCCTTGCGTCCAAGTGGCTTTATTCTTGGGACGAAATGATTAGAAAAATGTAAAATATTGATGACAGAACTTTGGAATATAACATTGGTATAGTTTATTAAGGATAATTATATTCAACTCTTTACTATTTATTTGATCATTTTTTTTTTTCATTTGTTCTAGCGAGGATTTTTACACGACGAATTTTCTGATCTCTAAGATTTCAGATATCGAATTTCAGAAACACGGTGTATTTCCAAAACCCCTTTTTAGATATTTTTCCTTAACCCTTATGCTCAAATATATATATATATATATATATATATATATATATATATATATATATATATGTGTGTGTGTGTGTGTGTGTGTGTGTGTGTGTTCATGTTTCATTTAAAATACAGAAAAGGTACTACGGTTAAGTTTTTTTATTTAATTTTTCTTGTGTTAGCACAAGAGGTTTCTTTTTTTGAATACAGAGCGCTTTCGGCTATACTTTTAGCCATTATCAAAGTTTTTTTTTTTTCAGTTTAATTGAGTGTGTGCGTTATGTGTATGTTTTTAGTGTGTTAGAGATGTTTTATTTTCCGAACACGCTTAGCACATTGTGGCCTTGTTCGTAGTTAATATTGTTAAGAGTTGGCTTTTTCTTTTTTATTATTAGAGCTTCCATTGTTTTTAATCTTTTTTTACAGGTGGATGATGTTTGTCTTTTCTACTAGTATGTTTCGAATGCAGTCTGATAAGTTTCTGTGTGCGTGTTTAAATGGGTTCTAATAGAGCTGTGATCAGATAGGTGTAACGTAAGGCGTCTGGATAGGCATGTTGTTGTGTGACCGATGTAATTATTTATGAGTTCGTTTTCCTCAGAAACACAGCTCCTTGAGGGGCATTTGAACTCATAGATAATGTTTATTGGTTGTAATTTTGACTTAGCTGGTATGTTGTTATTTTTTAGGATAAGCTGTCTGAAATTTTTTATAGTAGATAATTAATTTGATTTTTTTTATTCGCGTCAATTGGGGTAGTGTTAACCGTAGTACCTTGTCTGTCGTTTTTAATGAAACATGCATAAATGAAAGATTGCTGCCTAAATACACAATATATATATATATATATATATATATATATAGATAGATAGATAGATAGATAGATAGATAGATAGATAAACCTAGTGAGCCAGACAAAACCTACCCAGGTTTCACCTAAGTGGATCGTCAGGGAAAGCTGTTTCTAGCTCTTTCTTTTTTAAAAACCTTTTTTTCCTTCGAAATTGATTTGATTACTGGCAAATCAAAAATTCGAAGGTTTTTTTCAAAATGAGTATAGTTACCTATATATATATATATATATATATATATATATATATATATATATATATATATATATATATATATATATATATATATATATATATATATATATATATATATATATATATGTAGAATGTTATAGGAAGTCTTCCTTGATATTTTTAACTTAGTGACCTTAGGATTGACCGAAATGATTAAGCATTCGTTCCTAGTGATCAGAAAGTGTAAAAATGGAAATACGAATGTCAACTTGGATCTTATTTTTGCACAAGAAATGGTTCCTCTGGGACTGTCAATATGTTGTCTGTTCCATTTGAAAATATGTCACAACAACAACAACTGTATTATAATATTAAACATATGGCTGTGTCTCTTCGATTGTCGACATGCCACACTATACTATGAACGGTCTCGTGATATAATAACCAATTTCCATTTGCTGCCATTCTTTCATTCTTATGTTTCGATTTTCTCTCATTCCATCATTTTAAGTATTGATCGTTCTCCCCGACCTCCACGCCAGATACGCACGCACAATCACCCGACTGCACCGTCGCTGGGCGCCGATGTAAAATGACATTACTTGCCTGCCGAGAGGAGATTTGTAATCCGATGTTGCCATTCTGATGGGAATTTTTTACCATTTTGTTTTCTCATTTTTTTTCTCGTAAAATAATCTTTTTTAATTTCTTTCATTTTACATCTTTCTTTTTCTTTTTTTTACATTTTCTTCAATAAACACAAACCCACCCATTCTTTTCTTAGATCCACAACATTGGTAGATCTACATCTCTTTCCTTTCTTGCGATATTATTATTTGTATATATAGACCTTTTTGGCGTGTCTTTCTGGTGAGGCTACCTTGTTATTATTTACTAATTGTGTTTTAACGACAGGATAAGATGGCAGCATTCACTCGATATCAACTGAGAGAAGTCTATTCAATAACGCACTAGTCTCTACCGTGTTATCACTGAACGTAATAATGTCGTATTCTATATGTTTTTTTTTTTTTTTTTTAGTTTTGTTTGAATTCCAAAACCTTGTGCTGGGTTATTCGGAACGGTCGTTGACAATAATGAATAGACCGTCGACTTTATATTTACACCATTATGGCAATGATTATTATTCTTTATATAATTCATGTAAATATTTATATGTAAATATGGCGATAATTATTATTCTTTATATAATACATCTAAATATATATTTATATGTAAATATGGCAATAATTATTATTCTTTATATAATACATCTAAATATTTATATGTAAATATGGCGATAATTATTATTCTTTATATAATACATCTAAATATTTATATGTAAATAGTGCGATAATTATTATTCTTTATATAATACACGTAAATATTTATATGTAAATATGGCAATAATTATTATTCTTTATATAATCTATGTAAATATTTTCGCCTTATCTCCGAACATTAAGCTTATGGAGACATTTAAACACCGGTTCTTGAGCGATCACCAAAGTGAAGCAACGTCGAGTCTGGTCATTACCTAGATGGGCGACTACTTGGGAATACCAATTGGTGTTGTAATGTATAATTGCTCGCAAAACATCAGTGTTCAATTCCAGTTGGATTCATTATACAGGCATCTTTCTATTAGTGCGCTAAAATTTTTCCATACCAATGTTTGATCAGTGCATACTTAATACTCGATTACTGCGGTACAATATCTTTCAGTTTAACTATAGACTTTGAAAATCCATTTCTTTATAGTCGTCGAAGTACAAATTAACCGCACTAATCGAGGAATACCTGTTCACTTATGTACAAATACACTTGGGTAAGGTATGAATTCACTTTTTCTCACTCTTGCTATGGTTTAATTAGTAAAACGTGTATCAGTAACCCCTTGTAATAAAAAAAAAAGTCTTACAATCTAAAAATATTTTCTGGCTTTAAATAACCCGCAAAAGGTCCATAAGCGGTAGAAAAAGAACTGGGTGACGGTAAATCTCCCCAAATTCAAAACACCATTCCATCACTTTGTGGCTTATGTTTTTAACTTTTCTTCGAATCTCTTATGCCAATTCAATTGATTTGAACACGATTCCAAATGTACCAATAATTATATCTGTTTACGAAAGCAATATTTATGTTAATGTGCAACTGTACTGATTATATTTTCTGCATAAGTCATCTACGATTTTTATCTGTCCGGTAAGCTCTATTGCCATATCAATTAAACAGTTCTGCTTTTGGAATCATTAAAAATATCAAAAGAAAGTTAAACAAGATTCTAACTCCAAAAAACAATGGCAATATTTAAATCATTTTGTTATTATTTACACTATTTACATTGGTCAGGTTGTTATCCTCATCTTCGTTGCCACATTCACGCCGTTTCGGCTGTTTCAAATTCCGGCGTATTTCAGGTAATTGGAATTTCCAACTGAACCCTTTATTTCGTCCACCAGACACATGGCCCAGCGGATTAAAGAGATGGATAAGCCAGTGAGTGTTGTGAGTTCAGTGCCAGCAGAGGTGAGCAAAAACTTGGAGATTTGAGCTAAAAGGAGATAACTGATACCGAGACACCTGAAAGAAGCATGGCACGTGGAACTAGCACGAAATAAAAGGCTCAGCTCGAAATTTCAGTCACCTGACGAAGGCCAGAGGGTACAACAACCGAAACGTCATTAATATGCCAACCTAGATTAGGACAACAGTCCGAATAATGTAAATAGTTACAATACTTGATCGCAGAAATATTTACAGACATTTTGTAATTAGATTGGTTACATTTTCTATATTTATTTTTTTTTTAAGCGTTTCACCCCCAAGCAAGGCAAGAGGCCACTAGCATGCAAGGGGTTACAGAGAGTTAAAGAGAGAGCAAAGAGGAGTGATTGAGGAAAGGATGACGAGAAGGATAAGGGATAGATCAAAGTAACTGGAGACGTCGATTGACATTACATTTGAATAGTTGGAGATTATAGTTTTTTTTTTTTTTAAGCATTACGCCCCGAGCAAGGTGGGAAGCCACTAGGATGCAGGGGGTTGCAGAAGATTTGGAGCGAGAGCAGATAGGAGTGATAGAAGAAAGGATGAGGAGAGGGATAGTGGGTAGATCAAGGTAACTGGAGATGTCGATTGACATTACATTTGAATAGTTGGAGATTATGGCTCTCAGGGAAACAGTAATAGGGAAAGGTGTTCCACAGGCGAGAAGTGCGAAAAATGAAGCTATTGGAGTAGAAGAGACGGCTACATTTAACAGTTTCGACAATGAAAGGGTGAGAGCATGATGCCGGCCTAGTAGAACGCTTAAATTCATTAAGTCTGGGAACCGTATATAAGTCATCTAAGATGTTTATCTATACAATTAAGCAAGAAAGCTGTAAAGGACAGCACCAATAGCGTTCAACCAGACAGTTACCATAATCTTCTATTCATTTTTTTTGTGGGTGGAGTGCTTGGAGATTTCGTCATCACCAAACCATTAAGTTGATGGTTTATAATTGTCTTAAAGAATTCATTTATCATCACATATCACCGTTTAATCAAGAAATAACGATTTGTTAAGCGTAGTTTAGATGTGGCACAAGGTCTAAATTATCGGACACCCAATAAGGATTGAACTCACGACTTAGTCGTAACTGTTCTAACGAGACAAGCTTCATAACGCTTATACCACAAAGAGATGCCCCGAATTTTCTTAGTGTAGCTAAGATGTGGCACAAGGTCAAATATATAGAGCACCCAATAAGGATGGAACTCACTACTCAGTCGTAATTAATCTAGCGAGACAAGCTTTTTAATCATTACACTACGTCAAAATGCTTAATGTACCCACAATTAAAGGCGCGGCCATTGACGTTATATTTTACAGTTTTGTTAGTTCCAGGGAAAGATCCAGATATTTCCCTTCTTTTTCTTTCGTCTATCTAATTTCAGTTACTTGTCTACAATTTGGAAAATCCCTTTTTATTTTGGTTATTGTTATCCAATCTCGTCTCCTCGCTTTGGTGAATTCGTCGGTCTGAATCAGAAAGTCTAGATTTAATGTTTTTATTTCTACGTCTAATTTTATTTCCTTTTTATTTGATTTTCTTACATGAGCGGAACCAGGCCGTTTGAACAGTTCTCGGTGTGTAACCGTTCCTGCTCTCTCCTTTTCTGTATTCCGTTTGAAGTTGTTTGCCAAAGAATCGGATTTAACAGTCTTATTCGTCATCTGCTTTATCTCTGCTGTTTCTTCATTTCTGCTTTGATCTAACATATCCAGAAACATTTGTTCTGGCATGGACCCCATCACAAGACATTAGACTTTTCTTTTCAAGTGTTCTCTGCGTAAACGCCCATGACTACGAAACTTTCAGCTTGTTTTTTTTCAAATCTCTAGGAAGAGTTATCTTTTCCTATTTTCCTTCATCGTTGTGTTGCTTTTTTATTTTTATTTTTTATTTTTTTAATGGCCTTTAGAAATGAAAGAGTGTTGTGTGTTAACGAACAAAATTTCTACTGATTTGTTGAGAAGAAATTAAACAAACAAAACATCACGTCGAAAAAGATAGCTACTGCTGATATTTTTTTGTTGTTGTTGTTGTTTTTTTACCGCTTCCACGCCTAGCCAAGAAGAGTGTGTAGCGTCTGCTACAGTTTCTTTCCGCACAATTAATTCATTTCTATTACCTTTATCTCTTTCTGGACTGTCTCGAAGTATCTAGTCTGCCTTATTTCGAAACACATTTTAGCTCCCTGAATACAGTCCTGGATACTGACGAGCACTCCATCTCCTTCACTTCTCTTTGCATGTGGACTGTAAGTCTGTAGAGCCTCTTTCATTGTTCTGACGTCATAGATTCCCAAGTAGACATCTACGCGGACGACACTACAATTTAATCCTGCCTTTTGTCATTGACAAAACTAACCTGGCCGTTCGTCTCGAAAAGGACCTCCAATCGATTGTGAACTGGGGCAGGAATTGTCTGGTTAACTTTAATGCCTCAAAAACAAAACTGCTCTCTCTTACTCACCACAGAGAATCATCCCTACTCCTATTAGAATGTCTGATACTCAACTTCTCGAGAAAACCTCATTACGACTACTCGGTCTCACATTGACTGCTGACCTGAGATGGAACAAATACATTGAGTCAATAGCTTCGTCCACCGCAAGGAAAGTTGGCTCCCTGTGCCGCGCCAGGAAATTTTTTCTCGCCGGAGTCAATCCTTCAAATCTACAAATCAACCATTCGCCCTTGCATAGAGTATTGCTGCTATATATGGTCTGGAGCCCCTTCTGTTTGTCTCAAGGTCCATGATAAGATCCAGAGACGGATATGCAATGTAAATGGCCCTGATCTGGCATCTCGTCTGCAGTCGCTCTCTCACAGACGTGCCGTCGCCTCCCTCTATCTTTTTTACAAATACTTTCACGGTAACTGCTCCGACGAGCTGCTTTCGCTGGTTCCCAGACTTCATGAATTTAAGCGTTCAACTAGGCTGACATCTTGCTCTCACCCTTTCACTGCCGAAACTGTTAAATGTAGCCATCTCTTCTACGCCAATAGCTTCATGTCTCTCACTCCTCGCCTGTGGAACTCCCTCCCCCTTCCCTGTTTCCCTGATAGCTATAATCTCCAACTATTCAAATGTAATGTCAATCGACGTCTCCAGTTACTTTGATCTATCCCCTATCCTTCTCGTCATCCTTTCTTTATCACCCCTCTTTGCTCTCTCTTCAACTCTCTGTAACCCCTTGCGTGCTAGTGGCTTCCCACCTTACTTGGGGTGAAACGCTTAAAAAAGAAAGTTACCTTCCACCTACATCCACCCATCGCTTTATGACCAGATGAAGAAGCGTACTGTATATCCCATTATTGGAATTGTTTATTCTTATTCTTCGGAGGCACTTTTTTTTCTTTATTTCTTTTTAGATTTTCCCTTCTGGAGTTTCATTCCAAATTCTCTAGTTTGTTTCTCACGGTCATTTGTACTTAATTCCCGAAGTGATTTTTTATCTGACATTTTAATTCCATCTGTTGTCACGGGATTTCTTTCCTGCCATCATTAGTATTGCAGATATTTCTACACTGAATTCTATTTTCATGTCTTCGCACGATCTCTGGTAATCACCTTGTTTTTGAAATTGGTATTAACGTCTAAAAGTTCTCTAGTCCGACCTCCAGTTGCACACAATGTTTTATTCATATTTACAAAGTTTCCTAACAATCTATGTTTGATTGTTATGCCTTTTGCTGATCTTTTTTGCCAATTCCATTTTATGTTTTCGCGCTTTGTGTTCCTTTTTCCATTTTATCCTCTTCGTCTTCCTCTTTTCTCACTTTTTCTTTCACTTTTTCTTCTTCTTGTTCTTTTTCTTCTTCTTCCTCTTCTACTACTACTACTACTACTACTACTACTACTACTACTGCTGCTGCTACTACTACAACTACCTTTCCCTTCTCTCTTTCCTTTTTACGTTTTCTCTTCTTCTTCTCCTTCTTTTTCTTTTTCTTCCTCTTCTTCTTCCTCTTCGTCTTCTACTACTACGACTGCTACCACTACCTTTCACTTCTCTCTTTCTTTTTTACGTTTTTTCTTCTTATTCTTCCACTTTTCTTCTTCTTCTTCTTCCTCCACCTCCTCCTCCTCTTCTTCTTCTTCCTCTTCTTCTTCTTCTTCTTCTTCCTCCTCCTCCTCTTCCTCTTCTACTACTACAACTACCTTTCCCTTCTCTCTTTCCTTTTTAAGTTTATACTTCTACTTTATATTTTTCTTACTCTTTTCCATTATTTTTTCTTTTCCTTCTTCTTCCTTTTGAATTCCTCCTCCTCCCACTTATTCTTTTTGCTTCCTTCTTCGATTCTTTCTTCTATTTTCTGTTTATCTCTTCTCTTTTTATTCTTCTTCTAAATTTTCCCTATTTCTAAATTTCCCCCTTCTTCTTTAGCTTCCTATTATTATTATTATTATTATTATTATTATTATTATTATTATTATTATCTTTGCTTTCTGATGTATACATATTTCTTTCCGGGACCCAACCAGAGACCTAATGTCAGAAATAGTTTCAGGACATTTTCCTCTCGATCACTTTTGTAAAAAAAAAAAAACAAACAAACGGCGGCAGAAACGAATGCGAGTGCCAAGTGGGCCACTTTTGGTAAGCAGAACTGGCGCTGTGGGATGAACCAAACGTCCGGCTAAGGTGCCTAACGCGACGCCCATGAGATCCCCGAAAGGGTGTCGGTCGATATAGACAGCAGGACGGTGGCCACGGAAGTCGGAATCCGCTAAGGAGTGTGTAACAACTCACCTGCCGAATCGACCGGCCCCGAAAATGGATGGCGCTGGAGCGACGGACCGATGCCGGACCGTCGCGGCGAGGAGCGCTTGCGCTGACGAAAACGATGCGCGCGCCTGACCGATGCCGCGACGAGTAGGAGGGCGCCGCGGTGAGCACGGAAGCCTAGGGCGCGAGCCCGGGTGGAGCCGACCGCGGGTGCAGATCTCGGTGGTAGTAGCAAATATTCGAACGAGACCTTCGAAGACCGAAGTGGAGAAGGGTTTTACATAGAAAATACGTTTCGTAATGTTTGAGCTGCACTTATCAGTAATATTTTTATTTCTTTAAGGCATGGGCTACCTCCACTGAGTCTATCAAAACCTTTTCCAATCATTCCGTGGGCTCCAACTACATCAGGAATTATTGATGTCTTCATGCGTCACATTTTTTTTTAGATTTTCACTTCAAGACCTTTATATTTTGATATTTCTTTAAAGATCTTCGAAGATACATTACAGTCTGCAGGGATTACCATATCAATAAGAAGGCACATTTTGTCTTTGCGGTTCTCTGTTAACATTGTCTGGGTGATTAGTTTTGTTTCTTCTGCCTGTATACATTGTAAAGTCTCATGAAATTGTTACATTGTCTGGGTGATGTTCATACCAGTTTCCTTTCCGTAAAAGTTGCATATTTTCCAGTGGACATATTGGCCCTCTCTATGGCGCCGTCTTTTATATTCAGTGGTTGCTGATACTGTGCAATGACCAGAAACAATTCACCATCTTGTATCAGACAAGATGGTGAATTGTTTCTGGTCATTTATCACAGAATTTGCATTTCAGGTTAATACAATTTTTCAGTTTGTGTGCTTGGTAATTTCAAGTTAGCAAGCATCGGTCTTGTGCTTATCATTATTATTATTATTAACTTTGATCTCGGTTCTGTGTTCAATTCAATCCGGGTCCCAATCAGAGAGCTAAGGTCAGAAATGTCATCATGACATTTTCCACTGAGCAGTTTTGAAAAGGAAAGTCGCACATATTTTACATCGACAAAGCCCATCGTAATGTGTGGGCTGTACTCGTGGGTACATTTTTTTTGTATTTCTTTAAGTCATGGCCGAGCAGAGATTCCTTCAATGAATCTATTGGAATGTTTTCCAATCAATCCGAGGGCTCCACGTAGAATTGTTAATGTCCTCATGCACCACATTTTTGAGATTTCAAGGGCCTTGTATTTTGAAGATCTTCAAAGATACATTTCAATCTGCAGTGACTGCCATGTCAATAAGGAGGCACATTTTGTCTTTGCAGGCTATAATCACGATGTCAGGGCGGTTAACTGATTGTTTTGTGTGTATTGTAAAGTCCTATAAAATTGTTATTGAGGTCCTATCTCCATAACCGGGTCTGGGTTTTGTTCATTATTATTATTATTATTATTATTATTATTATTATTATTATTATTATTTTCTTTGATTTCTTGCGTTTATACATTTCTTTCCGGGTCCCGCCCAGGGCCCTAAGCTTAGAAATGGCATCATGACACTTTCCACTGACAAAAAAAAATTAATAGATAAAGCCCTTCGTAAAGTGCGGGCTGTACATGTCAGAACAATTTTTTGTATATTTTGAGGCATGGACTTCCAGGAATCCCTTCAATTAGTCTACTGGAATCTTTTCCAACCAATCCTACGGCTCCAACTACAACAGGGATTGTTGATGTTCCCATATGCCACATTTTGAAATTTCTATTTCAAGGTGCTTGTATTTTGACAGCTTTTTGAATATCTTCAAAGATACATTGCAGTCTGCAGGGACTGCCATATCAACAAGGAGGCACTTTCTTTGTTTTTGGTCTTTAATAACAATGTTATTATTATTATTATTATTCATTCCTCCATTTTTATTTTATTTTTCATATTTTTGTCTTCTTTTTCTCTATCCTTTCTTCATATTTTTCACATTTTTTTAATTTTTTTTCTTTCTTGCTATTTTTCGTTTATATTCATTTTCCTTCTGCTTTCTATTTTTTCTTTCTCTTTTTCATCATGTTTCCTTTTTATTCTCCTCTTCTTTCCTTTAATTTTATATTCCGCCTTTTCTTATCCTTTCGTATTTTCTCAACCTCTTTCTTTCTTGCTGTCGTTCCTCATAATTCATTTTCCTTTTCTGTTTTTATCTTTCCTTTCATTCTCTTCCCCTCTTCTTGTTATTCTTGAAATCCTTCGCAGCTTCTTCTTTTTGCTTTTTTTTTCATCTTCTCAATTTCTTTATTCTCTTTTCTTCTTCTTCTTCTTCTTCTTCTTCTTCTTCTTCTTCTTCTTCTTCTTCTTCTTCTTCTTCTTCTTCTATGTCGGCATTGGCTAACAAGTTGTCCCCTCATCCTTCTTCTTCTTCTTTTTCTTCTTCTTCTTCTTCTTCTTTTTCTTCTTCTTCTTCTTCTTCTTCACTTGACGACGAGATTATTTTTGAATTTATATTTTAATCCAAAATTCAATATGTGCCGGGAATTTGTTGGAGAAAATGACATATTTGAAAATAAATATATTTCCCGCCTTCCCTGCCGAGCCTATTTTTATGTGTACAATAAATTAATAATTGAATTGCTTTTAGTGGCTTTCATCTCACTGGTAGTCAGATTTAATTGTCAAGTGCTCTGCTTTTATTATTATTATTATTATTATTATTATTATTATTATTATTATCATCTTCATAATTATACATGTATTTTTTATTGTTTAAACTACTATTAACGATTATAATTATGTTTATTCTTATTATTTGACTTAGTAATTGATATTGTCGTCAGCATTCATATTTTAATTATTTATGGTTTTTTGTTGAATTTATATTTCTGTCACCATTTTGCACGTCGATATTTTTCCGCTAATAGGATTAGTATTTTTTATAAGATCTTTTTTTGTTGTTGTTTTTGTTTGTTTTGTTTTTGTTTTTTTCGATTAAGATTGCTGTAATTGTTACGTTCAAAGTTATTATTTTATTTCTGATGCTGTAATTATTTAGAAAATCATTATTAATACAATCACACTGTCATCTGTTTTTCATCGTTAATTTAATCTCTCTTGTACTGTCGTGAATGGCCATTATACGAGTCGTATCTTCGTGTCTATCGCTAGGAATCAAATGAAATAGGTCTTCTTAAACTCATTCTTCTTCTTCTTCTTCTTCTTCTTATTATTATTATTATTATTATTATTATTATTATTATTATTATTATTATCTTGTGCTTTTTGTTTAGTACAATTCCTTACGGGATCATTACCTGAAACTTGGGGTAAGACAAGGCAGTAAATATACGAATTCTGTTTGCAAAAATTATGTTAAGTGATATTTAATATATACAGTGTTAATATTATTTGTATTGCTAAGACTCTCCCGAGTCGATGAACTGCTTTTTAATCTCTTTTAATCTACACTGCTTTTTAATCTCTTGTAATCTATACTGCTTGTTAATCTCTTGTAATCTATACTGCTTTTTAATCTCTTGTAATCTACACTGCTTTTTAATCTCTTGTAATCTAAACTGCTTTTTAATCTTTTGTAATCCATACTGCTTTTTAATCTCTTGTAATCTAAACTGCTTTTTAATCTCTTCTAATCTATACTGCTTTTTAATCTCTTGTAATCTATACTGCTTTTTAATCTCTTGTAATCTACACTGCTTTTTAATCTCTTGTAATCTAAACTGCTTTTTAATCTTTTGTAATCCATACTGCTTTTTAATCTCTTGTAATCTAAACTGCTTTTTAATCTCTTGTAATCTATACTGCTTTTTAATCTCTTGTAATCTACACTGCTTTTTAATCTCTTGTAATCTATACTGCTTGTTAATCTCTTGTAATCTAAACTGCTTTTTAATCTCTTGTAATCTATACTGCTTTTTAATCTCTTGTAATCTTGTCAGTAGCGTCTGTTAATCTGCTGGTGGTCCCATTTATTATAACAGAACATGGGCCACAGTTTTTTTGTTTTTAAATTTCAAGATCATTTTGTTGCATTCATTAACAGATAATTTTTTTTTTAATTTTATGCCACAGACATTTTTGTTCGTATTCTTTAACCACTATGTGTGACCCGTTATTTTTATGTTTCTCTCAGTATGAATATAATAATCACATATTGGGTTTTCATGGTGTTTAATCATTGCCTCATGTTAGCGTCCATATCTTTTGACGTCAGGTCACACTGAAATATGTACTACTGAATACACTGCCCCCCCTTTTTATGCTGAGCTTTGAATTACTTCCATATAAAAACTATACAGCTAGACACTTAGTGGTCAGAAATGGCGACATGACATTTTCCACTGATCATTTTTGTGAAAAAAGAAAAATACATGAGAAATATTTTACATAGATAAAGCTCTTCTTAATGAATGAGCTTTACATTTAAGTACAATATTTTGTATTTCTTTAAGGCATCGACTACCAAGAATCCCTTCAATGAGTCTATAGAATTATTATTATTATTATTATTATTATTATTTTCTTTGATTTCTGGCGTTTAAACATTTCTTTCCGGGTCCCGCACTGGGACCTAAGGTTAAAAATGGCATCATGACACTTTCCACTGAAAAAAAAAATTACATAGACAAAGCCCTTCGAAAAGTGTGGGCTGTACTTGTCAGAACAATTTTTTGTATCTCTTTGAGGTATGGACTTCCAGGAATCCCTTCGATTAGTCGACTGCAATCTTTTCCAAACATTCCTAGGACTCCAATTACAACAGGGATTTTTGATGTTCCCATGTGACACATTTTTGAGATTTCTATTTCAAGGTCCTTGTATTTTGACAGATTTTTGAATATCTTCAAAGATACATTGCAGTCAGCAGGGACTACCATATCAATAAGGAGGCACTTTATTATTATTATTATTATTATTATTATTTAATTACCTTTCATTTCTGGTGTGTACACGTTTCCTACCGGGTCCCAACCAGAGAGCTAAGGTTCGAAATGTCTTCATGACATTTTTCACTAACCAATTAAAACACACACACAAACATATTTTACATCAATAAAGCCCTTTGTAAAGTATGGGCTGTACTCGTGAGAACATTTTTTTATTTCTTTAAGGTATGGACTTCCATGAATCCCTTCAATTAGTCTACTGGAATCTGTTCCAACCATTCCGAGGGCTCCAACTACAACAGGGATTGTTGATGTTCCCATGTGTCACATTTTTGAGATTTCGATTTCAAGGTCCTTGTATTTTGATACCTTTTAAAAGATCTTCAAAGTTACATTGCACTCTGCAGGGACTGCCATATCAATAAGGATGCACTTTTTTCTTTGCAGTCTCTAACAACAATGTGTGGGTGGTTATTATTATTATTATTATTATTTCTTTGGATTTCTTTTGTATATGCATTTCCTTCCGAGTTACAAGCAGAGACCTAAGGCGAGAAATGGCTTCATGACATTTTAAAACTCATCATTTTTGGAAAAAAAGAAAAGAAAAAAAAGCCTAAAATCCCACACATTATACATAAAGCTCTTCGTAATGTGTAAGCCTTAAATTTGATTAGAATTTTTTCTTCTATTTCTTTAAGGCATCGGCTACTAGAAATCCATACAATCAACCTACTGAATTATTATTATTATTATTATTTTCTTTGATTTCAGTTGTATACACATTTACTTCCGGGTCCCAATCAGAGACCTAAGGTTAGGTTTTGTAAAAAAAAAAAAAAAAAAGTCTAAAAGGCCACACATTTTACATAGATAAAGCTCTTCGTAATGTGTGAGTAAATATTTTTTGTATTTCTATAAGGCATGGGCTACCAGAAATCCCTTCAATGAGTCTCTGGAAACTTTTTCCAATCAATCCGAGTGCTCCAACTACAACTGGAATTATTGATGTCCTCAAGTGTCACATTTTTTAGATTTCCACTTCAAGATCCTTGTATTTTGATAGCATTTTAAAGATCATCACAGATAAATTACATTCTGCAAGGGTTGCCATTTCAATAAGAAGTCACATCCTCTTTTTGTGGTCTTTGATCACGGTCTCTCGGTGATTATCGCTAATTGTTCCGTCTCTGTCTATTGTAAAATCCCGTAAATTGGTTACAGATCCTATCTGTGTAACTGGATCTGGTAATGTCCATACCAGTTTCTTGCAGTTTCCTTTCCAGTGCAGATATTGACCCACTCTGTCATGACGGGTTTTATATTCAGTGGAGGCTAACTATGTGCAACCTGATACAAGATGGCGAAATGTGTCTGGATATTTATCACAGAATCTGCATTCTGGATTAACACAATCTTTCAATATATGTGCTTGGTAATTTTTAGTTAGCAATCATTAGTGATGTGTATCAAGAATAAAACCCTTTGTTTCAGCTTTTAACCCTGCACTAGGTTCGCGGTTCGTCTACATCAGCTTCTTTTGTACAGGGAGAATATTGACCATGAAGAAGTTTATCGGGTCATCCTTTCTATATGTGGTCCATTGTATTTTCTTTTGCTTTCTTTTTTAATCTGTGTGCCGCTGCAGTAAGTGCATTATGCTTTACTTCCATTTCTTCACCCGCTTCAAATTCCATTTTGAATTTGTTGGCTCCCTTTATTACTAAATACAGTTTCTTACTTCTTTCATGTTCTTTGACACATATCATCATCCAGTCTTCTGTAGTTTCCAAGTGATTTTGAAGGACGATTGTTGTAGTTTTGTAAAGCAATTCTAGTTGAACTAATCCTCTGCCTCCTTCGGATCTGGATACATATACAGAAAATCAACATCAGCCTTTGGATGATTCATGCGATGGCACCTGAGAAGCTTTCTCGTTTTGGTGTCCATTTGCTTAATGCCAGTTATGATTCAGTTAAGGATTTATTATTATTATTATTATTATTATTATTATTATTATTATTATTATTGCCGTTTTTTATTTGTTGTTGTTTCCTTTGATTTCTGTTGTATACAAATTTTGTTTCTGGTCCCAACCAGAAGCCTAAGCAATGAAATGGCCTCATTACATTTTCCACAGATCAATTTTGTGAAAATTATAGGATCACACACATTTCACATTGATAAAGGTTTTCATAATGTATTAGGTGTACTTTTGAGTTCAATTTTTTGTATTTCTTTAAATTATAGCCTACCAGGAATCTATTCAATGAGTCTATTGAACTTTTTTTTCAATCAATCCGAGTGCTCCAACTACAACTGGAATTATTAATGTCCTCATGTTCCACATCTTTGAGATTTCCAGTTCAAAATCATTATTTCATAATTTTGAAATTTTTTGAAGATCCTCAAAGATACAGCACAATCTTTAAGGACTGCCATTTCAATAAGAAAGTACATTCTGTTCTTATGGTCGTTGGTCACGATAACTTGGCGACATTATTATTATTATTATTATTATTATTATCTACATTCGTGAGATTTCTGTGCCAAGAGTAAATAGGGGGCTTTCAACTCGAAAATCATTTTTGTAATCTGTCGTTCTGTCCATGATTATTTGCCGGTTTTAATAATGTTTTTGTTTTGATGATTTCGACCTTTCCTCGGATTCATGTTTTTTATTTTTATTTTGTTTATTTCTAAACGCTTGACAAGAATTTTGGGCATTATTCCAAGAATGCCAACAATGAATGCTGTCACCTCCACATCAACATTTTTTTCTTCTCTTCTCTTCAAGGTCAGACTATTTTCCCAACCTTTTCCTTTGAATTCTGATCTCTGGTATCTTCGGGTTGTTTTCAAATGATTTGATCTGCTCTTCTGGCCTAAACTAAGTAATCCGTTTAAATTTCAACCTTCGAGGATGTTTGTTCGTTATGACAGATTCAGGTCTATATTTGCATCCTTTGTTTATACCTTGGGTCATGGTTCTATTTCCGGTACACTTTCTGTTTACTCTTTGGTTATTTTTGGCTGATATCTTTATTCTTCCTTTTTATTCTGACTGACTGAATCCAATTCCATTATTCTTAGAAACTTGTATTTCATTTTTCATACTAAAGCTCACCCAATTCAAAACTCGGTAGACATTCAAAATGGAGGATTACGATGAAAATGGTTATGAGGAATAAGATGGGATATGAGTGAAAGTGTGAGTGGTAGGAATTAAAGATTAAGAGGATAAGGCGGACAGATAACTAATGACCTTTAACTTGAAGAGGGGAGGGATGTATTGTTCAAGGAAATAGCCAAGAAAGCAGTAACACGAGGGGAAGTGGAAAAATCAGGCGTGGCTGACCACATATGGAGAGAAAAGGGAGATCACCGCCCTCTGTAGGATCAGGTTGAGATCATAGACAAAGAACACCATTGGAAAATTCGTAAACTTAAGGAATCAGCACATATACTAGGCCACAAAAATCTCCTGAGCCGACCAAGCATAGAAATGAATACAATATGGGAACCTTTAATAAGGACTGCCAGAGAAAAGCAATAATAACAACAATAATTGCAATATGAGCTCTGGTAAAAAAAAAAAAATGATAACAGCAAAAATTGGAATATGAGCACTGGTAAAAAAACGATTGCTGAAGAAATTAGTTTTATAATACCCAGAATTTCATACACAGATGTCCTCAAAGACACATGGCACAGTGGATAAAGGCTTTGGTTAGATCCAGTGAAAGGACCCAAAGAGTGTGAATTCAATACCTGGTTAAGGCGGTAGAGAACTTTCAGAGGGAATTAAGCAGAAGATAACTGAGATCTATTAAACATGGAGCAAGAAGAGTCTATCCCAGGGAGAGAAATTAAGGGTTCAGTTCGACATTCCAAACAACTGAAGAAGGCCGGATCGTACAACCAACGGCCGAAACGTTGTAATAAATATGGCTACAAAGATGAGGGCAATAGTCCGAATAATGTAAATAGTGTATATAATAACTGATCTCAAAAATATAGACAGATACTGAAGGGTGATAAATATGGCTACAAAGATGAGGACAATAGTCCGAATAATGTAAATAGTGTACATAATACCTCATCTCAGAAGTATAGACAGATACTGAAGGGTGATAAATATGGCTACAAAGATGAGGACAATAGTCCGAATAATATAAATAATGTACATAATACCTTATCTCATAAATATCGACAGATAGAAATATGGCAACAAAGATGAGGACAATAGTCCGAATAATGTAAATAGTGTACAAGATACCTCATTACGGGAATATATACAGATACTGAAGGGTGATAAATATGGCTACAAAGATGAGGACAATTTTCCGAATAATGTAAATAGTGTACATGATACCTCATCTCGGAAATATAGACACCTAATGAAGGGTGATAAATATGGCTACAAAGATGAGGACAATAGTCCGAATAATGTAAATAGTGTACATGAAACCTCAACTCGGGAATATAGACAGATACTGAAGTGTGATTCGATTCCGCAGAACGATATTTCTTCTTTCCATACTATTCCATAATTTATAATTCACATGCAATATCAATCATTATCTTCGATTTTCCTAATTCGTATTCTTTTATGTTCTCGTTGGTTTTTCCCCCATATTCCTTCTCACTCAGTAACTTCTTGCATCTTAATAACTTGCTATGGGTGAAATGATAAAGTCTCTTGTTACTTATGTTTTATTTTGATCTGATTGTTGGGTTAAATTTTTAAAAATCATGACAGGAATCCATCATTAAATCTTCTACTATGTACCGTGGTCTCTTCACGAAATTGGCAACCATGGTTCTTCACACTTCCCTGCCTTTTGAAGCTTTTGATAATTTCTCTTCCCTTTCCTAAACCTTGTTCCACCATCCTTTTACCGAAGCACGCTCAATGTCCCTTAATCTCCCCTGTGATCGCGCTGTTGACTGGGGCTGTAAAATACGCCGACTGCGGACGGGTAAGATTCCTCCTCCCAATGAAACTACCTGTTTGCCGTTGGTGACAACTCTTGGGGACGGAACATTGGTAACTGAGCAGTCCATGACGCGGCTGTGTAATTGGTGACAGACGGCACACGTCTTCGGTCCTTACTTGGACTAGACGGGCGGTCGGAGAGGCCCGATCCAATCATTCAAGTGGTCATATCAAGCCCTATCATCTATATAATTAAGCCCAACATTGTCTCAGAAACGGATCAAATTTCGATCTGACACCCAACTCTTCGTTATTTTAAAAGTGCTTTTTTTTTTTAGCACGATGGCTGAGGGCCAGTCCAGTAAGGAAGAAAAATAATTTCCTATTAAAGCATCGGTCGTGTCTATACTGGTCAATGTATCCCCGTCTCAAACAAGGTGTAACCTTCTTAGTAAATTTCTAGTCGAAACCGGATCCCGCTGTGGATGCTGGAGCACAATACCAATCAAAATGAGAAAAAAAATCACATGACAAACCGAATCAAAAAACCTAAACGGAATTTCTCTGACCAACTGAGAAAAAGAAGCAGGAACTTAGTTCCCTAGTTTCATCATAAGTGAATCACTAGAGTAAAACCCCTCTGGCTAATCTGTCTCCATTCTAGATCGAAAAAGTAATTACCAACAGAGAAAATTCTCGAACAGTGGCAATCTACTTGTTAATCTGAACAATAAGATACATGCGGATAACATACTTAAAATGAAATCTTTCCTTTGAATTAAACTATAAAGCTTACCCACAGGAAAGACTTGACACCTCAATGGGAGTTATTAGAAAGAGAGAACTGTCTCTGGCTACGCAAGAAAAAATAAATACAGCCTTAGGAAAGAAAGGAGTCACCAACTACACAACAATAACCATGAAAAGAAACGATCAACAAACACAAATAAACATATATTTTAACTTTTAATAAAGTCACAATCCCAAAAGAAATAAAAATTGGATTTACAATTGAAAAAGATCGAACAATGCATCCCCAATCCCTTATGGTGTTTCAGATGAGTGCTGCAGAGGGCATGCGGTATTTGGAAAATGCGGTAAAAAAGACCTAGAGAAAGATTGTGATCAAGAAACTAAATGCTTTGTCAAAAGCACCATCCAGCCTTTTCGAAATCTTGGTATGCACACTATAATTTAAAAGTTTGAAGAAACCCCTTGTGATTTTTTTTTAAATTGGCACAAAAATTAGTTGTTTTGCACTTTAAATAAAAGGAAATTATTACACATTGTTAAAAAAATAATGAGACATGATATTTTATTAGAAATTTTATTATGACAAAAAACAAAATGAAAAGCATTTTATAATTAAAGAAAAATAAAAGAAAATTATTACAAATTCTCGGCAATCTATTTGTAAACGTGAATAATGGGAAACAGACAGAAAATATAGTGAAAATGAAATCTTTGCATAATGTAAAATGTAAAGCTTATCCATACGAAAGACTTCACACCTCAAAGAGAATTGTAATAGACAGCTGACCTGGCTCCAACATAGGAAATAAATGCAGCCCCGGGAAAGAAAGGAGTCACCCAACTATACAACAATGATGATGAAAAGGAGCGATCAACAAACATATATTTTAACGTTTAATAAACTCACAATCCCACAAGAAATAAAAATTAAATTTACAATCGAAAGGGTTGAATAAGACATCCCCAATCTTTTGAGGTGGTTCAAATGTTTGAAATATGGACACCACAAGGAGAGCTTCAGAGGACACCAAGTATGTGGACAATATGGTAAAAAAGACCAAGATCATCTGGAGAAATATTGCATTCACGATACTAAATGTTCAAACTGTCAAGAAAACAAACAGGTTTTTCGAAATATATATATATATATATATATAAATAATGGACACTCCTGTCGCTTTCGACGTATGAATAACTGACAGTTTAGTTGATTCAGTTATGAAATTTTGTGCGATAATCTTAAATGGTATTTAAGACCAGCTAGTGATTTACAAAGGAGGCCACATATGAAGCAAGGATGAGAATTGTGTGATGAGATCACTGTTAGATTGGCTGACCTTTTAGTTCTTGCTCTGGCTTCTTGAAGTTGATTCAGACAAGCAGATTGAAAACTGCTGAATCCACTAAAATACGTTGATCTCCATTCTACCCTCTCCAAGGCTAAGCGCTCAAGGATGTTATGTAGTATATTTACAGCTGACAAGTTTCTTTTCAGCTTGTCTTTGTATCTTAGCCATGGGCGTCCTACATTCCTGTAGCCCTGATCTAACTGGCTGTATATTAGGGTCTTGGGTATCCTGTCATCAGACATTCTCAAGACATAACCAGTCCACCGTAACTGAGACTATGAGAAAAGTCTCGATTCTTCCAATATTACACTTGTTAAACAGGTCTATGTTAGATGTCCTATCTTGAAGGTTAATTCCACACAGACAATTATTATGAATATATATATATATATATATATATATATATATATATATATATATATATATATATATAAGAGACAGAAATCATGGAAATATACTTCACTTACAGAAGATATGTATATTGGGAGATTACATCTCTGCTAAAAATGTTAATATGTATGTTGGTTTTACAACAACAACGATGACGATGTTTACGTTTCACTTGCACGATCATAGTTCAATCTCAAAACATTTAAAGGAAGACTCATTTTTACATTCACGGTTTATACAAATATTAATCGGAAATTCATCGCGATAATAATAAGCAAGGACTTAAAATTCTGGAAGACATTTAACTTCGAGTATAGCAACAAAGTTCTTAAATGTTTTTATCAGCAAAGTGTTATGTAAAAAATGCTAAATTAAAATACATTTAATTTATTTAAATCACAAATGTTACCTCCCTTGCAGAGCGGTGAAAATATTTTGAATTTACGACGTTAACAGATGACACATACATAAATATGCAACCCTTGAAGATGGTCTCAGATGAAATTGAAAGTATTTGGAAAAATAAAAATTATTTGAAAGAAAATTATGAAATTTTTCTTCAGCCACCAAGAAATTGATTGGTGGACTTGGAAGAATTAAAACTAAAATAAATATAATACGTCTAAATTATTTTACCAAGCATGCTTAATTGAAAATATGCTGCCTAAATATATATATGTGTGTGTGTGTGTGTGTGTGTGTGTGTGTGTGTGTGTGTATGTTTCTCAAAAGGATAATCATTTATTAGCAATAATAACAACAAAACATACAAATATGGAGCACTCGTCGAGCAACTGATGCAGCTAGAATCAAACGACTGGAGAAAATTTCAACAAGTCTTAAAAAGAAAATGCCCGGATGAATGCTGCCAAAGAGATAGACTAAATA
This sequence comes from Acanthosepion pharaonis, assembly GCA_903632075.3. Lineage (NCBI taxonomy): Eukaryota > Metazoa > Mollusca > Cephalopoda > Sepiida > Sepiidae > Acanthosepion > Acanthosepion pharaonis. Next base: position 706,222 of record CAHIKZ030000581.1, read on the forward strand.
AATCGGAGTTGCCTATTTCAAATCCGCATATTATAACTCAAAAATCACCTATACCAAACACAAAATCTTCCCAGAAAGCAAACGCCTAGTAAAGAAAATTCTTAATGATCACCAATTCAGCCACCAACTCTCAAAATAAATATGTCCTTAAAGGCTTCAAAAAAACATAATCAACAAAAAAAAAAACACCTATGTTACCCACAAAAAGTAAATTCGAAGTCCTACAGAGAATGGTGATACGCCATCAAAACAACTCCAAACAAAAATCCAATACTTTTTTATAGTAATATTACCAGCAATATATTTTTATAAAAATTACCAACAATAGATATTTAAATTTAAAATTACCAACAATACATTTCTTTAGCAAAATGATCAGCAATACATTTTATGGCAAAATGACTATAAATACATTTTATAGTAAAATTACCATAATTATATGTTGTAGCAAAATTACCTACAATATATTTTTATATTAGGATAACCAATAATATTTTTAGATCAAAATTACTTTCAATACATTTTATATCATACTTAAGACATGGCCGACACTGTTAAAAAAAATTTAATATGACAAATGGCACAGTGGATAAAGGCGTTGATTAGATCCAGTGACAGTACAATACCCGGTTAAGGCAGTGGAGTACTTGGAGAGGGGAATTAACAGGAAATAACTAATAACTGACATCCATTAAAGATGGCATGTGGAACTAGAAAAGTCTACCCCATTGAACGAAATAAAGGGTTCAGTTCGACATTCCAAACACGTGAAGAAGGCCGGAGCGTACAACGGCCGAAACGTTGTAATAAATATGGTGACAAAGATGAGGACAATAGTCCGAATAATTTAAATAGTGTTAATATGATTAATCTCATTTCTTGTAAGAAGAAACAAATTTTCGCTGAGCGTTTGATTTTGTCTGTTTAACGACATATCAACAACTTATGGGTCATTTAATGATGAAATTTAATTTTCTTGTGAGCTTTATAATTTCTTTTAAAATTTCTTTTTATTCCTGTTTTTTGTTTTTTTTTATTTTTTTAACAAAAATGAATTTCTGATATTTTTGCTATAAAATGTATTTTTATACTTTCATAGTAACCCCATTTTGGGGGTTCACTATTTGCCTATAACTAGGACCCTAACAGGTGCTACCACCCCGGGTCAAGGTGGACCTGAGAACAACAGCAATTAAGAGGTGGTTCCACGTTCCTCAAAACCTACTGATGTAGTTTAACGTCATACCTAGAATGATCGTTTGATTTTGTAAGATTATTTGGTAAAATATGCAGTTAATAACAATTTAATCGTGATATGTCATTCTCTTGAAATGGCTATAAAGTTTGAATTTTCATATTTAGATTTCGGCATTAAAGAACCCATAGAGGTGTTGACATGCCGCTACACAAAAACAAACAACCAAAATCTCTGCAGTGAGTATCAAATTTTTGAGGACTGCTCTCCGCATTTGCCCTAGAAATTTCAACACTCTCGTCCTGATTTTAAATATAAATGTCCGTTTTGTTTCTATTTTTTCTAAAAATTCATCGTTGCTCACATATTCACGCCATGGTATTCTCAGCATCCTTCTGTAAAACCATATTTCTGTTATATCAAGTTTCTTCTTCATCTGTGAAGAGATTTGTCCAGCATTGACTGACATCTGTCGGGGACTGATATTACATAATAGTTCACTATTCTTTTCTTTGTTTCTAAATTTATATTTTATGACCTGCAAAGCTTCATGGCCATTGACATTTTTTAAATTTCATCAACTCGTCCGAAAAATTAGTTATACTAAATTTCATTTGTGTTGTAGAGTAATGGATAGCGGCTCAGACTGAGGAATCCATTACTGTCGAATCCATTACATTCATTTACGTGCTAATACCCTTGAGAAATGTATGAATCCTCTTCTACTCAGCTAGAGTAAATAGCAGGACAGACCGGGTTCTATAGCCTTGGATGGCAACTGATCTACCGCCGTAATAAATGGCAACCTACTGCGGGAAAAATTTGCCTCGTCAGTCATGTATCACGCATGGCACATAACTGACTATTGTCAGAATAATTATTATTATTATTATTTTACCCATTAAGTAGAAAGGTCGAGTAATTAGAATGTTTGCGCTATGACCCGGAGACCTGGGATCGGATCTCAGTATGGTCAATTTGTCAGGGAAGTCTTCCTTGATAATATTGGGGAGGCGATCCCAGAGAGCACCCCAGTTGCAAAGTTTCGTAACACCTCACCGCAGTGTTGACCTGAACATTGTCGGTGAAATTGGATAGACAAAACAGTTCGGAGTCTGTTGATGGTTATGCTAGCACGAAATCACAAGTCATCATGGCCGAGGTCTTGAATGTATTGACTTTTACCAAACTGTTGATCTCTCTCTCTCTCTCTCTCTCTCTCTCTCTCTCTCTCTCTCAAAAAAAAAAACTCTAAATGCTTTGTATAGTTGAAGTATAAACCACAGATAGGCACTGTGCGTGTTGGAGAAATACAAATATGCCTGCGCACGCGTCTGAAACAGGGATTAGTTAACTATCCAGATACGAGAGTCTCGCTATACCACACCCACTGAGCGTTCACATCGCCAATATCTGGTGCTTTTTAAATGAACTAAAGTACCTGTAAGTTACCTTATATTCTTGCTATTTGGATGATTAAAATTTTTTACATAATTTTCAGTTCTTCCAGTGTTTTTCCCTCGACACTTAAAAACCATTCCCAACGCTCTGTTAACGATTGGCACGACTGTCGGCTTTATGTCATACAAATTTCTCGCGTCTCTTCCATGGTCAAGATATTTTGTAATACATGATACTTTCTTTGATATTGGCTATTCACCTGTACAGCGAAATGTTTTTTTTTTTTCCTACCTTAGTTTCTTGTTGTTGTTTACACTTAACCGATCCTGTCTTTTGGCCTGGGTTAACCAATCATTTGAATTTCCAACTCCCAAACGATTAAAGTATGTTGTTCTCTTGGACAGATTCTAATCCGTACATATACCATTGTTGCGTGTGGTAAATATCCAGTCGCTTTTAGAATTCTCAATCACCAACGTATTTCGGTCGAAACAAAAGAAAAGAGTTCTATTATATGGCAGAAAATACTGGAAAATCTCCCTACGGATGAGGAAAAAAAAATAGAGGAAGCAGAAATATGGCTTTACGGAAGGATACTGAAAATTCCATGGATGGACCGAGAAATCGGCAACGGAAAGGACTCTTATACTCAGAATCATGAAAAAGACAGCTGAAATTACTTAGACACATCATGTGTAAGAAGAGCTTAGAAAATCAAAGCCTCACGAGGTATAGTGAGAGCAAGAGAGATAAGGGAAAGCAGCGAGCCACTTACACGACGAGTTTGTGTTAATGGGTATCAGAAGTGGGAGGGGGCTTAGTAAAGGGAGAAAAACTGCCCAGAGCTACACGAGATAGGAAGCTGTGGAAAGCCATGATAACCTATGTAGTAAAGGGGTCGCCTTCTACAACCAGTTTTCGATTCTTTCTGTTACTATTATGATGGTTATTTGCCATTCTGTTTTCTACATTAGGGACATTATCTTGAATTTAATTTACAGAAATGGAAAATCTCTGGAAGTTTTAATAAATTCGAACATTTTTGAAGATATGAAAGAAATTCATAAATAGCCAGAGTGATCAACGAATTGAGTTTAAAGATTAGGCAATATTCGTGTTTACTTTTGCTTCATTTAAAGATATTTTTTTCCTTTTTTTCGTTTTCTCTTTCATAAAACGCTTTCCTGGAATAATAATCAGAAATTTCAAAATATCGATAAACCAATAAATAGTGCATGACATTCATTCTTGGGCGCCATTATGGGCCATCGTTTGATTGACTGTTTTCCCGCCTTAAGCAGAAATACGCGCGATGAGATCAGGAAAATAATTTTTTTTTTTCTTTTTTTTTCTTTTTTTTCTCATAATTCAGATTTATTACGGCAAATATTGGCGGGATTCTAGTTGGTTATTCTTAAAGTACCTTAGGAGAAAAAGTTGGAAGACTACATAAACATAATTTTTAATTAAAAAAAAAAATTAATTGCGAAATAGTTTTGCACATTTTCTGCTAATATTTTTTCGTTCCGTTTGTGTAATGAAAATTCGTAATTTTCTAAATCGAATTTCATTGAAAGGAGATGAATAAAAGTAATAGCAGATTCACGCTTTTTTATTCGTTTGGCGTTATTTTTTTATATTAGCTAATGTGAGGAAGATTGACAATTTCATGCAAATTCGTTTTGTATTCGCATGGTAATAATGATATTCTTGCAAGTTTAACTGCATTTTATTATTCATTATGAATGCAGAATTGAATAAAATCTATAAGTAGATTCTTTCGGAAGAGTTTTATTGTAGCGAATGCGTTTTAAATCTCGGATATATTCCAAGATGACGGATGCGAACGCAAATAGGATTTCATTACCTGAAAATGTTGTGTGTGGAATTCGATGCAAACAACCAGTAATAAAAGAGCGGGTTCTCTAAATAAAAATGCCAGAGTTTTAAATTAATGTGTTTCTGACAAAGGAAACCTTTTCTTTAGGGAAGGCAAAGTAACCAATGTGAAAATAAAAACTCGAAACCCGAATTATCTTAAAAATCGTTGAGATTTTATCACTAGCTTAAGTGAGTCTTGATAAACATGGGCTTTTTTCCAAATAGTCTCTTTTTTCTTATTCTTCTTCTAAACAAGACAAAGAACTGAATCTCCAGAAGAGTTAAAAAAATATTTCTCTTTCGAAAGGAATGCCTGTTCCTTTGAGTCCAAACCACTTCAGTGTCTTATCTCTGCTTTAAGCAAATCTTGATAATGACAAGCGTCCTTAAAATTATAATCTTCTCCATTTCTTATTTCTTATTTTCAGATCAAGAGATCCAGAAGATTTTCCTCGCAGTTACATTTTTTATTTTCATTATTCACTGATTAAATCTAGAGTGAGTCGTTATCTTTCATGCATATCCCCAGAAACACTTATTGCTCTTTCTTACATACGACACCACGCAGTAAGTCTCTGCCTTGAGTGGCTCTTGTATGGGTGCACATTAGTGCATATATATATATATATATATATATATATATATATATAAATTAGCGAGGGACAGTTAAAATAAAATATCCCCCAACAGATTCAGAGACCTTATAAATTCTTTCTGCCGGCAGAGAGAAGGTTTTCTTAATCCTATACAGACCGATTCCAAAATCTTCAAATGATTATTGGAATCGGCTGTATGAATAATTTTAAACCACTCTTTTTTATACAACTTGGCACAAGCTATATTCTCAACTAAATGCACAGCCGATATATATATATATATATATATATATATATATATATATATATATATATATATATATATTGGGGAAGAAGGTCATTATTTAAACATACATTGTTAAATATAACAGATAATGAATTATTTCTGATTATGAGCCGTACTAATGTCCGTATGTTTGCTTTAATTTCAGGTGTAAATAAAGACAAAAATTGTCCAATATTTGGATATTTTTTGTTAAGCGGTTTCTTGATCTAAGCTTTCAGCTCACATGAGCCATCTTCAGAGTGTTTATACGGACATTTAAACAAAAACATTCACCATCGAAGATGATATTCTCTTATGTTGACATAGAAGATTGCTATGCGACGATAACGGTCGCGGAATAGCAGACGCAGGTCGTAAATTCATAATGCGGTTCTATGATGTCATATTACGCGAAAGGCCGAAATATTAACAACAGAATCTAGATGCAATGTAATGTGTTGTGACTAGTTTGAAATGTAATTTTGTTGAGTGAGGGTTGCTTTGTTTTAATGTAGATGGTCTCCAATATCTGAAGGTTCTTTTTACTGTTTGTATGTGTGAGTATTATTATGTTATCAATTAATATCTAATATTATGTACATGGCTATGTTTTTCTAAGAAATGTTGCTTAATAGAACTAAGATCAGAAATGTGACAGTTAAGTCTACGGGGAAGCGTGGTTGTAGTAAAACCAATATATGTAGTGGGTTTATTATTGGTATCGGAGATACAATCTTTGAACGGGCATGTAAATTGATACACCACATTGATTCTTTGTAGTGGATTTAATTGTGTGGTTGTAGGGTTATTATAGGCTATAAGGTCAATTGTTGGACTTTTTTTCTTTATTTTTCACCTGAAACATACGAAAATTAGAACGGCTAATGATCAGACATAATATACATTTGTTATATATATATATATATATATATATATATATATATATATATATATATATATATATATGTGTGTGTGTGTGTGTGTGTGTGTGGGTGGGGTGTAAGATGATCCTAAAGGCCAGGCAAACCTACCTAGGTTTGACCTAAATGGATCTTCAGGATAAAGCCGGCTTTACCCTGAAAATCCTTTTAGGTGAAACCTAGGTAGGTTTGCCTAACTTTAGGGGATTATCTTAGGTTTTAACTCTACTTAGTGTATTGAGCACTTTACGTAGTTGTCTTTTCACTCGTTTTGTTTTGTGTTTTTGTTTTTTCTTTGGACTTTGGAGCGTAAACACTGGTTGATGGTTTTCGCCTTGTTTTAATGTTTTTGGTGCTTTCTTTTTTTATTCCCCATTATTCCTCGGGTACAGATTTGTTTTACTGCAAGTCGAGCTATGCGAGGTTTTTCCAAATGAGTACCACCATTTCTATATATATATATATATATATATATAGATAGATAGATAGATAGATAGATAGATAGATAGATAGATAGATATACCTAGTGAGCCAGACAAACCTACCCAGGTTTCACCTAAGCGGATCCTCAGGGAAAGCTGGCTAAAGAGGCAAAAGGGAAATAGCATATTCTGTATCCCTTTATCTAGGTCTGCTCTACGGTTGTATTGAGCTCTTTTTAGTTAGTTATTTACTCGTGTCGGGTTTTTTTTGTTTGGGCTTCAAACCTGTATCTGTGCGATTTTTATCGACAGACTTTCATGTTTCTAGCTCTTTCTTTTTAAAACCTTTTTTTCCTTCGTGATTTATTTGATTATTAGCAAATCAAGAATTCGAAGGTTTTCGAAACGAGTATAGTTACCTATATATATATATATATATATATATATATATATATATATATATATATATATATGTGTGTGTGTGTGTGTGTGTGTGTGTGTGTGTGTGTGTGTGTGTGTGTGCTTCCCTCTCCAGTTTTCGTGGTTTGGCAAAAGTGTTATCTTTTATAACTATTTTATATTTCTGTGATGAATTATTGTAATTCTTCCCAATCTTTACATCATTTTGGCCTGTTGTCCTCATCTTTATTGCAATATTTACGAGGTTTCAGCTGTTGTACGCTCCGGCCTTCTTCAGATGATATATGTTGGAATTTCTAACCGAACACTTTATTTAGTCCACGGAGGTAGATTCCACATGCCAGGCCTTTTATGGATATTTCAGTTTCAGTTAATTCCCTTTAGTAACTCTCCAAGTTTTTGCGCCTGTGGCCAGGTATTAAACTCACAATTTACATTTTGGATTATTTCAACCAACGCTTTTATCCACGGAGACATCCTTACGTAAATACCTGTGACTTATATATTTATTGTCTCAGTAATTTTTTTTTTACCAGTGCTCATATTACAATTTTCTGTTATCGTTGTTTTTCTCTAGCTCTCTGTATTACTGGTTCCCATATTGTATTCATTTTTATGCTTGGCCGTCTTATCAAATTTTTGTAGTTTAGCATATGCGCTGATTCCTTAAGTTTTCGTATTTTCAAGCAATGTTCTCTTGTCTATTATTTCAACCTCATCCCACACAGGGGCGTGATCTCCCTTTTCCCTCCATATATGGTCAGCTATGCCTGATTTTTATATTTAGTGTGTTAATTCTGGTCGATTTATGACACTCAACGCCTAACGTTTTCGTTTCTGTGTATTCTTTTTGAGTAAACATTATAAGTTCTGCTCTTCTTTTGGTGCAAGAAATGCAGACAAAAGTCTAGTGTCAATATGTTATCTATCCGCCATATACCTACAATCTTCACTTGCTACGTCTTGGCTTACATTCATATTACTATCCACATTCAGTAACCCTCTAGATTGAGTGGCTCTTTAGCTTTGTATTGTATGAGCCTTAGTTGAAAAATTAAATAAATGAATCGTTGGATTTCCCATCTGCGTGATCAAGATAGTTTATATGAGATCGAATTCAAAAGATGTTTTTTTATTGGTATGATGATAATGTCTATCGCTACCACTGGCACACCTTCCTATATTTCGCAAGCAAATAAAAAAAAGGATTCGTTATTTGCAAACATCAGGCGAGCCAATTATTTTAGTGTAGTGCCGATTTAGACCCACAACCGATATTAATTCTACAATATGGAGCCAAGACTGGGGAACTGTAAAAAAAAAAAAATGAAATCATAAGAATATATTAGGAATGAATTGCCTTACGAATGGAAACAAAAAGAATTCTGTGCGATAAATGGATGCCAAATAGTCTCCAAGAATGGATTAAATACTAACAGGTGAAGCGGTTAAAAAGTCCCCCCAAGACTAACAGGAACGCCAACTTCAAACAGAGGAGAAAAAAAAGGAATCAAATTCTTAAGATCTTTAGAAAATGTTCTGTTTTTATATGATAAAGAGTTTGCAGTGAAATCAATCTTAGAATAACGGTTCTTGTTCGATCATCGAAATATGCTCAGTACTTAGATGGGGGGGGGGACATTTACAAATAAAATAAAATCTGAAATATATTTCGGCTTATATAAGAATATAAGAATGTATATTTTATAAATAAATGCATCGAAAAATCTGCTTGTCTCTTAGATGCGTCGGCTAATTTTATCCCCAATGCTTGCAACCATAGACTATAATATTACCTCAGACGGTTGTGTTTAACTAGCCCGATACCATAAGAATATCATTTCTTCAAACAAAAACATTATTATTATTATTATTATTATTATTATTATTATTATTATTATTATCATTATTATTATTATTTTCTTTGATTTCTGGCGTTTACACATTTCTTTCCGGGTCCCGCCCAGGGACCTAAGGTTAGAAATAACATCATGATACTTTCCACTGACAAAAAAAAAAATTACATACATAAAGCCCTTCGTAAAGTGTGGGCTGTACTCAGAACAATTTTTTGTATCTCCTTGAGGCATGGACTTCCAGGAATCCCTTCAATTAGTCTACTGCAATCTTTTCCAACCAGTCCTAGGGCTCCAACAACATAGATTGTTGATGTTGCCATATGCCACATTTTCGAGATTTCTACTTCAAGGTCCTTGTATTTTAACAGCTTTTTGAATATCTTCAAAGGTACATTGCAGTCAACAGGGACTGCCATATCAATAAGGAGGCACCGTTTTTGTTTGTGGTCTTTAATAACAATATCTGGGCGGTTGGCTTTGATTGTTCTGTCAGTGTGTATTGTTTAGTCCCATAGAATTGTAACATGTCCTATCTCCGTAAACGGGTCTGGGTGGTGTTCATATCAGTTTCTTTCAGTTTTCTTCCTGTAGAAGTTGCATATTTTCCAGTGCAGATATTGGCCCACTCTGTCATGTCGGGTTTTATATTCAGTGGGTGCCAATATCGTGCAACCTGATACAAGATGATCAATCGTTTCTGGATATTTATAACAGAATCTGCATTTTGGGCTAAAACAATATTTTAGTATATGTGCTTGATAATTCCTAGTTAGCAAGCATGGGTCCTGTGCAGCAAGGATAAAACCTTCAGTTTCAGCTTTCAACCCTGCACTACGTAGCCACTGATGGGTATGGGTTTTGTCTCCATCAGCTTATTTAGTACGGGCAGAGTATTGGCCATGAAGCGGTTTATCTTGCCATCGCTTCTGTATCTGGTCGGTTGCATTCGTCTTTGCTGTCTTTTTTAAGTATTTTGCAGTTTCAGCCGGTGTATTGTGCTGTAGTTGCATCTCTACGCCCATTTGAAACTCCATTTTGAATTTGTTGGCTTCTTTTATTACGGAGTAAAGACGCTTATTACTGTCATGTTCCTTGACGCATACCATCATCCAGTCTTCTGTAGTTTCCAAGTATCTTTGGAGGCCATTTGTTGTAGTTTTATAGGACAGTTCTAGTTGAACTAATCCTCTGCTTCCTTCAGATCTGATGCATGCGATAGCAAGTGAGAAGCTTTCTCGTTTTGGCGTCCATTCGCTTAATTTCAGGTATGGTCCAGTAAAGGACATTAAAGCTGTATTGCACCACAGGGACAGCCAATGTGTTTATGGCTGATATTCTGTTTTTTGAGTTTAGTTCAGTATTTAGTACCAGACGTACACGCCTGTAGTATTCTTTTCTTATTTTTTCCTTCATTTGGGAGTGTTGTAGGCCATCTCCTTCGCTAATTCCGAGGTACTTATAAGCTTCATCATGCTCCAGTTCCCTAATCTTTGTGACAAAATCTAAATCTATTAAAGGTGTTTCTGTAATTCTACCTTCCTTGAACGTTACTTTTGCATATTTATCTAATCCGAAGTCCATACCTATTATTATTATTATTATTATTATTATTATTATTATTTTGTTTGATTTTCTGTTGTATACATATTTTCTTTTCTTCCGGGTTCCAACCAGAGACCTAAGGTCAGAAATGGCGTCATGATATTTTCCACTAATCATTTTTATAACACCCTCCCCCGCAAAAAATAGTAATTTAAGATACTGAGATCATTTTTCAAAATAAAGCTTTTCGTAAAATGTGAGCTGTACTTGTGAGTACAATTTTTTATATTTCTTTAAGTCATGGACTACCAGGAATCCCTTCAATGTGTCTATCAGAATCATTTCTTATCAATCCGAGGGCTCCAACTACAAATGGAAATATTGATGTCTTCATGTGCCACATTTTTTTTTTAGATCTCCACTTCAAGAGTCTTGTATTTTAAGTATTTTGATAATTTTTTTGAAGATCTTCAAATATACATTACAATCTGCAGAGACTGTCATGTGGATAAGAAAATACTTTTTTTTTTCAGTTTTTCTGGTCACGAGTTTTTATTGTTACCATTATTACAACAATAACAACAACAACTCTTCCTACTTCTCAGATACTTAGTGCCCACATGCGTTATACTTTGCCATTATCTCAGATAAGTAAGCCGGCTGGGGCTGTAGAATACGCTTACTGCACGTCTGCACAGAGGTACCCCCCCCCCGACTAATGGGGCGTCCCGAGAATTAAGATAAACTACATCCGCGTGCTGGGTAAGACAATAAACTACGTCCAACAGCAAGGCCTCTGATCAGGAGTCTCTGAGGAGCGTGGAACCACCTCTTAATTGCTGGTATTCCCAGGTCCACCAAGATCCGGGGTGGTAGCACCTGTTAGGGTCACAGCTATGGGCAAATAATTAACCCCGAAACTAAGGTAAAAGGCATTATAAAAGTGTAAAAATACGTTTTAATACCAGAAATTTGAAAAAAAATATTACCAGAAATTAATTTTTGAAAAAAAACTATTACTAGCAATACGTTTTTGAAAAAAAAATATTACCAGCAATACATGTGATTGTACTCAAAAATATGAGTAATTGAAAAATGGTTCAAATATATATGTATACATACACACCCTTTTTTTATCAAACTATCGCTATGTATCTATTTCAAAAATTTTGATGGCATTAGATGACCCACTGAGGTTTTGATATGCAATAAAACAAAACAGCCAACCAACCAATCAGATAAGTAATGATTGGCATTCTACATCATAGAATGGCGACCTTGAACTACGAGAAGAAGTAGCATATATAATATGAAATAAATACGAGTCAAAAACTAACGACAGTTTACAACGTTTTATACGGAAAATTCTGAAAACTGTTACATCTAAAAATTCTCTTGTAAGCATTTAATATGGCAGCATAGGCGTTCGGGGTAGAAACAATATCTATGCTGGTTGAACGGGATGACTTTGGATGATTAGCCGATGTAGCCTATTATGGCAAGCAGGAAGAAGAAGTGGAAGCGTCTGGGGAATCTGATACTCACGGGCCGAATAGAGGGTAAAGAGAGACAAGGGAAAGCAGCGGGTGACATGCCTGGCGAGCTTGTGCAGGTGGATAACAGAATGTGGTCTGGGAGAGGAAGCATAGGGAAGGAGCATGCTGAGAGCTGCAAGGGATAGAGGGAAGTGGAGAGCCATGATCGCCTACGTCCTGAAAGGACACGGCACATAGAAAGAAGAAGAAGAAGAAGAAGAAGAAGAAGAAGAAGAAGAAGAAGAAGGGATTGTTCAGGCGGGCCTGGAGAATCTGATACTCACGGGTCGAATAGAAGGAAAGAGAGACAAGGGAAATGTCATACCTAGCGGCTTTAAGCAAGTGGATGAGAGAACGTGGTCTGGGGGAGGTGGCAGAGGGAAGGAATTTGCTGGGAGCTGCAAGGGATAGAGGGAAGTGGAAAGACATGTACGCCCACGTCCTGAAAGAAGAAGAAGAAGAAGAAGAAGAAGAAGAAGAAGAAGAAAAGAGAATAAAGAAATTAGAGAAGATAAAAAAAAAGCAAAAAGAAGAAGCTGCGAAGGATTTCAAGAATAACAAGAAGAGGGGAAGAGAATGAAAGAAAAGATGAAAAAAAGAAAAGGAAAATGAATTATGGGGAACGACAGCAAGAAAGAAAGAGGTTGAGAAAATACGAAAGGATAAGAAAAAGAGACAAGGGAAAACAACGCATGACATACCTAACCAGCTTAAGCAAGGGGTTGGCAGAACGTGGTCTGGGGGAGGTGGCAGAGGGAAGGAGCTTGCTAAGATCTGCAAGGGAGAGAGGGAAGTGGAGAGCCATGATCGACTACGTCCTGAAAGAAGAAGAAGAAGAAGAAGAAGGAGGAGGAGGAGGAGGTGAGATTGTTCAGGTGGGCCTAGAGAATCTGATACTCACGGGTCGAATAGAGGGAAAGAGAGACAAGGGAAGACAAGAAATGTCATACCTAGCGGCTTTAAGCAAGTGGGTGACACAACGTGGTCTGGGAGAGGAAGCAGAGGGAAGGAGCTTGCTGAGAGCTGCAAGGGATAGAGGGAAGTGGAGAGCCATGATCGCCTACGTTCTGAAAGGACACGGCACAGAAGAAGAAGAAGAAGAAGAAGAAGAAGAAGAAGAAGAAGAAGAAGAAGAAGAAGGAGGAGGAGGAGGGATTGTTCAGGTGGGCCTGGAGAATCTGATACTCACGGGTCGAATAGAGGGAAAAAGAGACAAGGGAAAACAACGCATGACATACCTAACCAGCTTAAGCAAGGGGTTGGCAGAACGTGGTCTTGGGGAGGTGACAGAGGGAAGGAGCTTGCTGGGAGCTGCAAGGAATACAGGGAAGTGGAGAGCCATGATCGCCTACGTCCTGAAAGGACACGGCACATAGAAAAAAAAAAGAAAGAAATTCAGATGTTTAGTTTATATACAATAGTTGATTTTGAGTTGATACATCCATTGCGTTCATATTTCATCAATTGTTTTTTTTTGTTTTGTTTTTGATTCAATATCTGGCAAGCAGACGAAATCCTAGATCGATTCTACCTACCGCTTTTCATTTTATTAAAAAAATAATAAGAAAAGATAACTTGCAGCATACAGATATCAATACTGTCTACAGGCATAAAATGAACTATTTATCAGTGGATAACATTTATTAGGTTGGTGCCAAAAATAATGTCGTTTTTTGACGTTAAAGTTGAACGTCAAAAAACGACATTATTTTGGCACCAACCTAATATCTTCGAAACGTAGTCTTTTCTATCCTGTCGAATCTAATTTTTCTTTTCTTTTTTTTTTATTGATTTTTAATGCCATCTCCCATTTGGACTTTTAACCAAACAATGTAGATTATGTAAAGATTGTTCGAAAGAAATTATTCGAAATCAGTTATTCGAAAAACATTTATTCGAATTGTAAATTATTTGAATGAAAATTAATCGAAAGGACAATTATACTAAATGATAATTATTCAAAATGCAAAATTCTTCATTGCAATAAAAATATAAAAATTAAAAGAGGAAATACACAAGTGATAATTATTCAAAATACAAACATCGTTATTAAAAAACAATTTTGTAAGAAAAAAATCATTTATAGCCTTCAATTATATGATACTAGCCGCAATTAATCAATGACTAAAGGTTACTCGTTAAAGAATGCCGCTTATCTTTTGAGTTTTCCATTTGCGTCGCTGTATTTCATGGCGCTCTTGATATTTTGGCAACCTACTGTTACTGATCAGTGGGCTTATCAGATGCTGCTAATCACTGATCAGTGGAATTATCAGATGCTGTTAATCGCTGATCAGTCGGATTATCAGATGCTGTTAATCACTGATCAGTTGGATTATCAGATGCTGTTAATCGCTGATCAGTCGGATTATCAGATGCTGTTAATCACACAAAAAAACAGGAAATTTTATATTTACTATATGTTAAAAAAAATTAGCTATATATTTTATTATATGAATGAACTAAAAATATTAACTAACATATGAATTTTTAACCATTTGTATGTCCCAGTAATTAAATTTTCAGCGCCAAGTGAGTGTTCTTTTTAAGAAAGAACAACCAACTCGGGGCTGAAAAAAATGCATAGAAATTTTGCAAGAGTTCTTTTTTCTTTTTTTGGACACTACATCTAACATTTAATAATAATAATAATAATAATAATAATAATAATAATAATAATAATAATAATAAATGAACTGTAGACTGAACATTCCCGATATCACATACCATCAACCCACCATATCGTACCATCAACCACTTACCTTCCAGTATTACCAGGTCTTCTTATGTGTTTTCTAAAACTGACCTAAAAATCTAATATGAAATATACGCTGATTTTTACACTGCTTCCAGCTTTGGAGCTTCAGTATTGTAAATGTTTTTATCTGTTATACAGGGCGCCTCCTAGATTTACTCTATTGATGAAGAAAAATTAACTAACATACAAAAAATAAATTATTTGTATATTTTACTGTATGAATGAACTAAAAAAAAAAAAATGACATATAATTTTTTTTTTTAACCATTTGCTGTTCCAGGAAGCCGCAGTTATTTTCAGCGCCAAATGATTGTTCTCTTTAGGAAAGAACATCACACTTGGGGACTGAAAAAATGCCAAGAAATTTTGTAAGAGTTCTTTAGTCTGAAAAACACATCTAATATTTGAATTTTAGTTCTATTTTAAGCTACTAAATTTCTATCGTTTGCTTTTCTTTCAAATAACGGTAACAAAAATTCCTACAATTAAATAAACCGTACCAAATGTCCTGTTTTTTTTTTGTGTTTTTTTTTGTGTTTTTTTTTTTGGTTTTTTGTTTTTTGTTTTTTGTGGGGCACCTTGTAGTTGTCTACTAGTTGTTGAACATACAAGTGAGATAAATATTCGCCTTTATTCATTTATTTATATATGTATATTTTAGTAAAAATAAACACTTGATTTTCAATATATTCAGCTTATAACGTTTTTATTAATGTCAACAGCAACACAGAAAATAAACTCTTTTCTTTATAGTTCAAAAGGGTTTTGATAAATGGTGAACAAAAGACACGCCTGCCTCACAAATTCTCATTCGCTCTTTCTGTCACTCTCTCTCTCTCTCTCTCTCTCTCTCTCTCTCACACACACACACACACACAAACATATACACACACACACTTGGGACTCTCTCCCCACCCCCTGCTCCATTTTTATTTTCTCTTCTCTTGTCGGATTTCTCTCTGTGCCATTGAAACGTTAAATCGAAATCATCCGTTAAAAAGTAAAAGATGTTCGTCACCTGCGCATCAAAGTAGATATGGGAATAGCCATATTTTTTTTCAAATGAGCACACGGTCCCGTAAATATGTCTCTCATAGACTCCATGCGGTCAGGTGATCACTACACTAAGCAGTAATCAAGATGAGTGTACAATGATTCGTAAAAGCGATAAATACGCCAACGTTCGAAATTAAATAGAACTATCGTCTGTTCAGCTAGATTGTCAAATGTCCTAAATCACTGTTCAGTTGCAATATCAAATGCCATAGGTGACAGATCCTTCGGATTATCAGATGCTGTCGATCAGTCGAATTACCAAATGTCATAGGTTACTTTTCGTTCGAATTATCCAATATCATAGGTGATTGTTCGTTCGGACTGTCCCCCAAAATTACTGTTTGGTGTGCATTAAGCAGGCAGACGTAATACACACCGTTTAAAGTAAAAATGAAAAATGGGGCGTCAATTTCAAATACGAGTATTCACAATAACATTAGAAGTAATCCAAATGTCGTATTAAAAATAGATCAGTTAGTTCTTTAAAAATATTCACGACGTTTCGGCTGTTGTACACTCAACACTTCTTCAGCATCTGTCTATATTTCTGTGATGAGGTATTGTAATTATTTGCATATTTATATTGTGCGGACTATTTTCCTTATCTTTATTGTCCTATTCACGACGTTTTGGCCGTTGTACGCTCCGGCTTTCATCAGGATCTGTCTATATCTCTGTGATGAGGTATTGTAATTATTTACATTGTTCGGACTGTTTTTCTCATCTTTGCTGTCATATTCTTGACGTTTCGGACGTTGTACGCTCCGGCCTTCGTCACGATGTGTCTGTATTTCTGCGATGAGGCATTACAATTATTTACATATTTACATTGTAAATAGTGTAAATAATTAAAATACATCTAAAAAATATAAACAAACCTTGAAGAAGGCCGGAGCGTACAGCGGCCGAAACGACGTGGATATGGCAACAAAGATAAGAGCAGCAGTCCGAACAATGTGAATATGCAAATAATTATAATACCTCATCTCAGGGATATAGACGGATCCTGACGAAGGCCGGAGCGTACAACGGCCGAAACGTCGTGGATATGGCAACAAAGATGAGAGCAGCAGTCCGAACAATGTAAATAAGTAAGTAATTATAATACCTCATCTCAGGGATATAGACGGATCCTGACGAAGGCCGGAGCGTACAACGGCCGAAACGTCGTGGATATGGCAACAAAGATGAGAGCAGCAGTCCGAACAATGTAAATGGTGTAAATAAAAAGAAAATAGTGGAGCAAAAATGAATATGTTGAAACCGAAGAAAAAAGAAGTTGGAAAAGAAAAAAAGAAAATTTTAAAAAACGTCGTGAATATGACAATAAAGATGAGGACAATAGTCCGAATAGTGTAGTGTAAATAATATTATTATGCCTCTGGGTACACACGACTATGACGCGTTTACGATGCCTAAAGGTAAGTATCGCAGCAGGTGAGTAAGAAAGATGGTTATTTAAAAGTACTACTTATGAATCATCACTTCTCTTTACATTATTTAAAAAATTATGAAAAGAAAAATATAATAATATAAACAGCAAAAAGAATAAAAAATAAATTAAATATATATATATATATATATATATATATATATATATATATATATATATATATATATTAGAAGATCCAGCCAATCACGCCAACTTTGTTTCACCCTTTCGGTTTTCTCAGGCGTTTCAGAACAAAATCCTGAGGTCACCGAAAGGTTAAAACCGAGATAATGGTATGTGCTGATGTTGTCATTTTTTTAATTCAACTGTTTCCTGGACTAATTTAACTCTGCTCAATAACAGTTTTATGTATATATATATATATATTCATGAATTATTCACACAAAAACAAATGCAAAGGTTAATGATTTAATTGGCGAGAAATCCATCGTCGCAAACAATTCAAATAATATACAAAAACCTCCCAATCCGTTATGAATGAAATGATCCTTGTTTATATAAATTTCTGCCGTATTAGTTCTTATTTTTTACTACAATCTTTCGTCTGTTCCTACAGACATCTTCAGGTATAGAATAGATGTTGTTCTTGTTTTTTTTCTCTTAGTAATAAGAGGACAACGAAAATATATGTATTGTTGTATCCGAAAATGCTATTGGAAATGAGTTATTGTTTTTGGAGCGCGCAGTAGCAACGCTGAGTTTGATTTTATATATATATATATACACACACACACACACACAGACACACATACATACATACATATATATATATATATATATATATATATATATATATATATATATATATATATATATATATATGTATGTATGTAAGCAAATATATGGATATAGATCCAACAGTATGAAGAAAAATATACTGAAAAAGTAATACTCAAATTTTAGGAATACGTTTTCACAACATCGCCCACGTGACGACGACGGGAGCATATTTAAACGGAACGCTGATCCTATAAAAGATTTCACTTATCTGTTTGGATTGGTATTGCTTTTATGTCCATCGTCTTTTTCATGTCGAATTGTATATGGTCTATGTTAATTATGTTTTATGAATATGACCTGAAGATGGTCTATTAGACCGAAACGTCCGACGTTGACATTAAACATTAAAACAGCATAATCGCATATTAGGATTTTTGTTTATTTTTTCATATATATTTTTCTTCATATATATATATATATATATATATATATATATATATGACTAACGTATTTTGGCGTACCACAATTTTCAGTTTACTGCACGTCGAAATGTACAATAATCGATCATCTGACAATTGTAATTCTCGACGTGCCATCAAGTGGACGTTGTGGCAGGCCAAAAAATCACCAGTTATAATATAAAATCATACACCTGCTCTTTTGTAATACATAGAATACTTTCATTTATGTGTCTTTTATCCACTCATAGGGTAACTTATGTAAAAGTATATATATATATATATATATATATATATATATGTATGTATGTATGTATGTATGTATGTATGTAATACCAATTTGTGAGTGGTAGAGATAATTCCAAGGATGATATTAATGTAAAGAAAGTTCAATGTAAATTTAAATTACATAGCGTTATAATAATAAATCCAGAAAAAAACCTTAAAGAACTATTTCGGTTATAATTTATTTCGTGGGGGATGGTATGAAAGACATAACTCGACCATGTCTCTCATACCATTCCTCACCACTCTCTATGTCAACTTATATAAGCTTAGTACTGCCCGTCAAAAGTGTAAATTTTAAATTCATTTTTCGTTTCACCTTTTGAAAGATCTAGAGAAAAATAAAATTCTCTGGTGAAATAAATTATTACAATGGAGCCTTAACGTGGTCTGCTTTTCTTTAAATTAAATTTTTCTCTCTCTCTCTCTCTCTCTCTATATATATATATATATATATATATATATATATATATATATATTCTTCATGCGTTATTTCTATAGATACAATTTATTCATGTAAATGCCCTTGTTTTTAATTAAACAGTATTAATTAAATACATTTGCCGGCCTGAATGTTTTAGAAATTTCGGAGAAAATATGCATTCTCCTAGAGGAATATTTCCATATCGGAACACAGGTTCGACTGTGGGTTTGAGTAGAGGAGACAGTTAACCGTTTTGACAGTGTCACAAGTATCACGATAAAGATGAGGACAACAGTCCAAACAATGTAAGTAGTGTAAATAGTTAGAGTACACTATCTCAACTCAGAAATATAGATAGATAATGATATTAATCAGAAGTATCAGAGATCGGCTACAGATTCTACACTCTGATCCTTATTAGAAAAGTGGAGATGATGGTAAATTGACACTTAGCCATGTGCATATTTTCAATTTTGCGAAGTGTATGTCTAAAAAGTTAACTGGGTGTGTTTCATTCGTTAGTACCGTAATTTTAACCTTTATTGATATTTAGAAATATCAGCTTCAGAACGTGCCAACTTTATTCATGTGTTTTAGACCAATCATTTATCTTTCTGAGAGCCTAGGCGTTAAAATACATGACCTATGGGTCAGGAACGTGGGTATATCTTCCCTCCTGTTCTTGCTAATTGTGTGCGTGTGCGCATGCGTGTTGTACGTTCGTTTCTTCAATTGTAAACGAATCCATGTTTGAAACACCTTTATCTAATGGCATTTAGTTTGTTGATTCAACAAAGTCCGACACAAAAGCTATTTATTTCGACTGATTGTACGGCTCCAATCTCCCAGTCGGGGTCAGGTGTCGACATTGTCTTTGCCGAGATTTAAACAGCGGTGGTTTCGCTGAAAGCAAAATCGATATCGATGTACTCCCAGAAGTACGCCAGTTGCGAGAGCGAGTGTGCAAATGCGTCTGGAGATTGGATCGATGCGATTGCTAGATGCGCAAAGATTCCATCTTTTTAGACAAATCATCCCGTAACTTAACACGTCTGTAAAAGCCATTCACAGAATATAACGAACTATTTTATTTTATTTCATTCGGTGTTGAATGGCACAAAAATACGACATTCTTTTGCTGCAAGAATATAATAATAGACACAAACGCATATCAATGTTCAGGTTAGGGAAGAATCAAATGTTAATGTTTAGTATATGTTATAATATATCTACACGATATCTTTATCTAAATCTTGATCTACACGATCTCACTCCACGTCCTTCTCTGTATCCTTTCCTCAAACAAGCTTCATTACTCTTGTTCTCAATCTTCTGCAACCCCTTACGTGCTAGTGGCACTCCCGCCTTGCTTGGGGTGAATTGCTTAAAAAAAAAGTTGTGAGTTCAAAACCTGGCCACAGAAAAGGTGAACAAAAACTTGAAGTTACTAAAGGAAAATAACTGAAACTAAGATATCTAAAAGAGGCTTGGCACGTGGAATTAGAATAATGTACGCCGGTGGAGAAAATAAAGATTTTGGTCCGAAATTCTAATGTACATCATCTGAAGAAGGCGGGAGCGTACAACGGCCGAAACGTCGTGAAGATGACAATAAAGATGAGGACAATAATCCGAATAATGTAGTGTAAATAATATTATTATGCCTGTTTGTAAACACGACCATGACGCGTTTCTCTTGAGGATCAGTCTGTAGTATGTGTTCAATCTCTGTCATTTTTATATTGTAGGATTATTCCAGATGTTTTCTACGCATTTTCACGTAAGATGAGAATGTAGCATGTGTGTCCGATCCTTGACGCTACAAGATCTTGATCTGCACGACTATTCTACTTGCCTGTTAAAAGAGACAAGTGGAAAAGGCGTGTAGATCGTGGACTGTTGCATTCTTCCCGCCCTCACAAGATCTGAGTTTGATATCTGTGCCAGTAATCAGGTCCTTCTGATCTGGAACCAAGTTTTTATCAGGGATTTTTGTTCCCAGCTACACCTTGATTCGGACTGGTAGCACACATATAGCAAAATGACCAACAATACCTTTTATCTGTAGTTGAAGGTATGTATACAATTACATTCAAGATGTATCTAGTTGAAGCCAAAGAATTGTTTTTGAATTATTTTGATTTCGGCATTAAATAACCCATAGTGGTTGATATACAGCTGACATGCCAACCAAATTTTATTAGCCTGAAAACTACATTAATCGGGAAAGAATTTTACGAGGTGGAGGGAAGAAAGTTTTTGTGTGAAGATAATAATGCTGGTAAAAAATCCACTGGGAAACCAAATAAAATATATATATATATATATATATATATATATATATATATATATATATATCCAAATGTAATGAGGACGCAAACATAAATTCAAACGTTCACAACATTAATACCAAGAGTAGAGCTATAGATATTATAAGTTGTTACATACGGACAAACAATTAATCACTACAAAGATATATATTTGTTTCGATGCCTAAAGGTAAGCATCTCATCAGGTGAGGAAGAAAGATGCTTATTTAAAAGTGCTACTTATGAAATATCACTTATTCTTACATTATTCAAAAAGTTAAAAAAAATATAATATAAGCAGGTGAAAGCAAAAAAGAATAGAAAAAATAAATTAGTATATATATATATATATATGTGTGTGTGTGTGAAAGTGTATATAAATATAAATAAATATAAGTATGTATAATTATTTATATATTATATGGGCGGTACTTATTAGAAAGCGCTCAATATCAGTGATAGAGCTAACATATTTGGTTGGATAGATGTGAGTTTGTGACCCTGGGTTTCACGCTTTAGCGATCGTCAGACAAACTGATTAATATTTTAAAAAATTTGGGTTTATGTAGATTGCGTGTATTGATGTTATTGTGGAAGTGGTGGGGGAAATTTCGTCGTTTTGTCATTCATCGTATTAACGCAAACATCGATGTATGCAGACACATATACATACTTGGTCGTCCGTCGGGACTCATACATATATAAACATATGTGGGCAGTTTCGGCTATGACACATGTATGTATACGGGTGGTGTTATATCTATACATACGCATTTGTATGTTGAAATGTTGAAATTTAAACATTGGAAGTGTGGCGGAAATGTCTCGTTACTGTATACATGTCGTATTAAGTGTTTTCCCGCTGAAAAATATTTCCTCGCATGTATGTATATACGTGTGGTGGGGTTTGTGTAAAATTATGATAGGTAAAAATTATTATTATTTATATTTATTTTAAAATTTTTGAAAAAAAATGGGGGTTTATTTGTTATATTTAAAGCTGGTTATTTGTTATCAGCCAATTACGCTAGCTTGGTTTCAACCTTTATACGAGTTGGAAGGAAGAAAATTATTTACATTTTAACTAATGTCCACGTCTTTGTTCTTGAGTTTTATAATACCAACAAAACATACAGGCGTCTAACTACATACGTACTCAGTAAATAACCAAGAAAGTCATACAATGATAATACGTACGTGTGCAGTTAATCAAAAAGTGAACCGTACAATAACTCGATGTTGTGATCGCATTATCATTATTTATATAAGGACTAATTTCCTCATCTTTCTTTCTATTACCAAAGTGTTTTCTGTCGTGGTATCTGCCGACTGTCTTGAGGTGTCTGTTGGTCTGCGTATGACTTCAGAAAACTTCGAACGAAACACTTTATCATTTCATCTTATTGTCTTTCCTTCCTCTGTCCATGTCTAGGGATATCTCTTGTTCTTCTCCTTGATGGAGACTCGCTTATCGTTCCTCCTGTTTTCAGCTGAGTCGAGGCCAGCATTACTCGGCCCAGATTGAAATGGCCTAATGGCCTTACGTGTTGGTCCGTCAATTTGGTGCCATAGTCACAGTGAGTTCACTCTCTGGCCCAGATTGTTCAGGCTCAACAAGGAAGAGCTGAGAAAAGTTCATGTTTACATTCATTGGTTCTCAGAAGACACATATCTAAAGTTTCAGCTCTTAGCTGTAAATTGTATGCAATTGAAACAGCTTCTTTGTATGCCTATTCTATTGACACCAACACTCAATGTGCGATATATATATATATATATATATATATATATATATATATATATATATATATGGGATAACGATATATATATATTTTTTTTATATATGAGGTATAGTTTTGGAGGATAAGAAGTATGACAAAGTCCAAAGAGTTTTAGTGTGAGACGTTTTGTCCCTTAGCACTTCCTAAGGGACGAAATGCGTCATTCGGAAACTTTTTCCACTTTGCCATATAAACACACACAGACACACACAGATACACACACACACACACACACACACACACACATATATATATATATATATATATATATTATAATATTTTATTATAATAAATTACAATAAAAACTTTTTACATCGTTACACAAAAGCTTTAGGGTTTCAATACTATCACTGTACTTCGTCAGACGATGGCAGATATCTCGTGATAAAAAATTATTTGTCTATATTTCTGAGATGAGGTATTATGTACATTATTTACATTGGTCGGACTATCATTCTCATCTTTGTTGCCATATTTATACCAACGTTTCGGCTGTTGTACGCTCCGCCCTTCTTCAGGTGATTGGAATGTCGAACTGAACCCTTTATTTCGCTCGCTGGGATAGACTGTTTCCATTTTTAAGTGCCATGTCTAACGGATGTCAGTTATCAGCTATCTCCTGTTAATTCCCCTCTCCAAGTTCTCCACCGCCTTAACCACGTATTGAACTCACACTCTTTGGGTCCTGTCACTGAATCTAGCTAACGCCTTTATCCACAGTGCCATGTGTCCTTGAGGATGTACTTTAACTCAGCTCTCCATGTTTTATTGTTTACCACTGCCGTAGCCAGGTACTGAACTCATAATTTTGGGAGTCAAGTCACTGGATCCAACCACTGGATAATGTGTCCTTGATGATAAAGCGTTGGTTGGATCCAGTGATTGACCCAAAGCGTTGTGTTCTTCTAACTTCTTATTTCTGTTGTAATTTTAAACTCGCTGAAAGATCTGCATTAGATTGAGACACACACAACAAGAGCTAAACAAAGGCTATCACTGAAATTGGTCACTCACAACTAACTCTATCTTTTGTGTATTATGCACAAGCGGCGAACTATTTTTTTGCATCCAGGTACTTTTATTCATTTTGCAAATTAAATAAATAATATAGAAAATGTAGAATAATTAGAATTTGGTTAATTATATTATTGTAAGTTATGACACGAGTGTGTTGAGGTTAGGGGGAAACACGTAACCGGTTGCTCCCTCACCCCCAAGAAACTAGGTAGGTAATAGGCAGAAAGAGGAAAGAACCATAACAAAAATAACATTGCCTCAAAAATCACAGCAAGTTGAGGAACAAAATTCTCACAGGAACGACTTCAAAAGACACCGTGTCTTGCCGATCGCTAGTTCCCACCCCACTGCTTTTATTGGCATCTTACAAAGATCCGCATCTTGATCACTTGCAAAGAGGCACGTATCTAGACATGCCAAACTGTCCCGCTTGCTAACGAGGAAAACCCGGATGTAACTGGTCAAAAAAAAAAAAAAAATGTCCGCATGCTATCCGGGGTCGCTTCTGTTTGTTTTGGTTTATTTTGTTTTACGGCATATCAACCTCAATGGGTTATTTAATGCCGACAAGATTTTTATTGCTGGTAATATGCTTTACTTCAAAAATCTATTTCTGGGGATATTTTTCCTTGAAGAAATCTATAGCTGGTAATATTTTTTCCAAAAAATGTATAGCTGTTTGCTGATAATAATTTTTCCCTCAAAAATTATTGCTGGTAATAATTTTATTATCATTATTATTATTATTATTATTATTATTACAAAATATTTCTGGTATTAAAACCTATTTTTACACAGGTTTGGCGTTAACTATTTGCCCATAGCTGGGACCCTAACAGGTGCTACCACCCAGGGTGAGGGTGGACCTGAGAACACCATCAACTAAGAGGTGGTTCCACACTCCTCAAAACCTCCTGATCATAGGCCTTGCTGCTGAACGTAGTTTATCGTCTTACCCAGGACGCGGATATAGCTTATCTTCATAACCAGGACGTGGGGGGGGGTGTCTTTTGTGTCTGTACAGATGCGCGTTCGCTACATATATCCAGAGAATTTTTTTTTTTAATTAAGAATGAATGCTGACTTGGCAATGATATCGTTTATTTACAAATAACCCGGCTTTTATTTTTACACTCATTACACAGCCAGCTCATTTAAGGTCAGCTTAATTACCTAACTGGCTACAATGAATCATTCTGTCTACTTAGAGGGTTACGTACTGACATACGAAATCAGGCCTTTCGTATTATATCGATAAAAGAAAAAATACTTTTCTTCTTTGTTTTGACATTTTAAAATTCTTTTTATGAATTTTCCAAATCTTGGACAGGAAAGGTTGTCATAAGCAATCCGATGTAAAAAAAATAAATTAAAAATAAAGTCAGTAATCGCAATCCAAGTAAACAAATCCAGAAAGATTAACAAAGATTAGATAAGATTTTATGGGTGCTTGTAAGATACTTCAAATAAATGATGGCATTTTATAAAAATATTAGAAAGTTCTTTTTTTCTGCCAACTGTAAACAATTTTGATCAACTGGAATCTTGCCAAATCTTTAAACCGGCAGATAAATCTGAAAAAAAAAAAGATTGACTTCGAAGAAATTATTTTTTCTCCATTCTTTTTGTATTTCGCTTTTTTCATGATTTGAAATTTCTTTAAGTATTTTCTTTGTGTGTTTGTGTTTGTGTGTGTGTGTGTGTGTGTGTGTGTTAATGTTCCGAAGTAAATCTCAAGAATGGAAGATGATAGATTTGTTATTTAACATCAAATGAAGGCTTTTAAATCTGGAAGCCAAAGAGAGGGGCGTGGTCAGGAAATTTCTTTTAAAAAAAATTTCGTCAAGGCTAATAGAGTGAAAATTTTTTATTTTAATTTAATCTTTAACATTAACTTGATTTTTTTTTATTTATATTTTTTTTTTATTTTATTTAAAAAAATTTCTTTCACCCAAAAAACTTTTTAAATTTTAGCTTTTTTTTTTTTTTTCATAAAAAGTCTTTGTCTTTGAGGAATTTACTTTCAATTCGTAAAGTCAGGCTTGAATAAATTGTAGTGATTTGTTTGAGATAGATATGACAATGCTAGCATTAATTAAAGTGTTTATTTATTTATTTATTTAGATAGATAGATAGATAGATAGAAAGAAAGAAAAAAAGAAACAGACTTAGATGTGAACAAATACAGAGTGGAAAATATGTGTTAAAACTGACTATACTCGGGATCGAACCTACAACTAATGAATGAATGACAAACTCTATTACACTGATAGTAATATACACACGTTTAACAATGCGAAGATTAATTAAGTTGCTTATTTACATAGATAGATAGATAGAAGGAAGAACAGGCTTAGATAAAAGAATAAGCTTAGATAGATAGAAGAAAAGACTCAGATAGATTGATAGATAGACAGATATATAGAAACTTAGAAAGAAAGAAAGAAAGAAGGAAGGAAAAACAGTCTATTAAGAGGGGAAAATATGTGTTAAAATTAAGTAAACTCGGTTAGGATCGAACCTACAGCTAATGAATGAAAGACAAACTCTATTACACTGACTGTCGCATACACGTGTTTGTAACGTGACTAATTGATTGACGCTATCACAATATAATTTCTAATTAATGTATTTCAATATTAACTTCATTTTAGTTTACTGATCAATGAACGACAACTGATCGCGTTAATTTTAATCAACTTCAAAAAATCAATAATCAAGTGATAACAAGCATTAAATAATCATTATTTCGTTTCATGTTATAAAAATATGTGCATTAATTTATAAATAAACTTCATACGAGATTACTACATAAAAAACACCTCATATACATCAGTATATGGATCAGTTATACTAAATTTAGTAATGGAGACAATGTAATTGAACACAAAATATGCGTCGTTAGGGAATAGTTTCGCTCAATAGCGCAAGTTTCCACAGAGCCAAAACATTAACCTAAAAACGCGAATCCTTAAATCGAGTCTTTTATGCAGATGTCATGCATTGGCATTAATCACGTCCAGATATATCTAAACTGTCTAAAAAGAATATGTAAACTTTATACAGCCACTTTCTCGGAATAATGGTTAAATTTGGCCTCGAGCGAATAAAGCCTGTAGGTCTTAGAGAAGACAATATGTCTTCGAAAGTGTCTGGAAACCATACAGAAGTTAGCAGTGAATATTTTGGAGACAGTAGGAAAGCGTAGTTCAGGTTAGCAGTGGATTTCGCAGCAAAGTAGCAGAGCGTAGTACTTCCTTCTGTCATCTTCGCCTGATAAGTTGGTACTGGTCATTCGGGTAGAGTGAACAAAATGGCTGCCTTTATACACGACGAATTGAATGTTCTACGTCTTCTGATTGGTTAACCTTCTATTGGTGGGCTATAAAGTGAGTCCAGGTATTTGGACTAACTCACTAGTTATATATATACACAAAAAAAACTGTAACATACCCTACATATCCTCACAACCTACAGTGTGTCACTCAAATCTGGACACATAGGAAATCTCATTAACTATATATTTTTTTTTTTACCGCTACACATTAGACAAGACAATATGTCTTCGAACTTTAGAAAGTGCCTGAAAACCATACCACGGGCCGAACCAAGCCTTGTGAGTGGAACTGGGCAAACGGAACTTTGGGAAACCGTCGGACACAAAGTCATCGGGACCGAGGGTTTGAGTGAGCTGGCCTTGTTCAGATTGTTGATCACTCTAGATAACGCGCTCTCACCCAGAAACTGTAACTAAGGTCTGCTCAGTACAGATGCAGTATAAACCACAGGTGGGCTATGGTTTATAATGCAAATGCGCCTGAGCTAGCCGCTCTGGGTAACGGGTATCCTTGAATCCAAATGGACAGCTATATATATATATATATATATATATGAAGAAATATAGTCTTAAGATGTGATATATTTATGGGATAAAGTGCTCAATATCAGAGATAGAGCGTGTGTAAATATAAAAGTGAACATAGAAGTCAACACTTAGAGGCGACAGTCTGTTTCATGCTAGACGCAATTGTCAGGCCACGAGTCTATATATATATATATATATATATATATATATATATATATATATATATATATATTTATAAAGAGAGAGGATAAAAGAGAGAGAGAGTAAAAAGAGCACACATACAGAGAGATAGAGAGAGGGAGAGGGAGAGAGAGGAGAGAGAGGGAGAAATATAATAGATATAGAAGGGGGAGAGTGGAAAAAGAAAAGAAACTTGGGGTAAGCCTTGTGAGTGAAAATGGGTAGATGGAACACGAGAGCCGTCCATAGTTGTGCTAGCACGAAGTCACAAGTCATCGGGACCGAGGGTTTGAGTGTGTTGGCCGTGTTCAGATTGTTGATCACTCTAGATAATGCGCTTTCTGTTGTTCCTGATGACGGTCGTCTTCGAGTATAGAATCCAAAGGTTAGCAGTGAATATTTCGGAGACAGTAAGAATAGCGTAGTTCAGGTTAGCA